>JAOVVB010036390.1:0-15347 GCA_028570985.1 Heterobranchus longifilis
TGGAAAGGCTTTGGATTGTAAAAAAGAAAAAAGACACTCTGTCATCTTTGACCTTCCCACACGAGAGTCCTTCTCAACAAGAACTTAATCTGTGTTGAATCATATTTTATGTTATCAGAATATGTTTCAGGCTTATCTCTTTTGTGTCTCTTTTTAAGAAAGGTTTAGAATAATAATGCTTCTCTTTTAGAAGTCCTGCCTCACCCAGGCTTACCTATTTGGCCCTCAATTTCTTCATTAATTTATTAAAATCTCAGTTCATATTAGCTGCATATTGAATTTCTGCTGCAACATCCACCTTGTACCACTGGAGGCCTCCTTTCTGTCTTTCTCCGTCTATTTTCTTGTCTTGCAATATAACCTCATGCTCTTTCCATGTATTTCTCTCACTGTGTCTGCGCATGTTTTTCTCATGGATCCCTCTCTGTCTTCCCCCAACCCCCTTTCCCTCCCCCTCCTTTTGGCCTCTCTCTCATCTCCTGCTCCACTCTTGCATCAGTCCTTTTCAAACAGCTTGTGTTCAGCTGAGCCCCAACTTCAAACATACATTTTAAAAGAACCGAAACTATCTCATGTAAGAAAAAAAAAGCCCCTGAGTCTTATTTGCCCAGCACTGCCACACTCTCTCTCTCCTTCTCTCCATCCAGCCCTCCCCATCCAAAATGTTGTTTGTTTATCATCATTGGAGCATTCTAGCTCCAGGTTGTTGCATCAGAATTAGCAGCCTGACTAGCGCCGATGTATATGTATGTGCGCATGCGTGCACAGTGGTGCTGTTGGTTCATTTCTGATTTCACAGAGAGTCAGTTCATCCCTGTGGCTGATCCCAGGAGCCAGCTGTTGGCTGTAGACTATAGCAGCCTCACAGCATGGCAGCATGGAGGTAACGCACATCATGTAACTCACCCCCACCCCTTTTTCTGCATAGGACCGACTTGGAAGGCTTTCCTCTCTCTCAGCAGGCGTCTGATCCCTCCCTCTATCCCTCCACACAACCATCCTTTCTTCTATCTTTCACTGCGCGCTCCTGTTTTAGACTGTAATACAAGGCCTTTAAATAATTACACACAGAAGTCCTCCAGAGCGGCCGAATGGGAAGCTAGGGCTCAGTGAAATTTAACTCCTTAACGGCACATCGCATTATGGCTTCTTAAAGCAGGCTTCTGATAGGCGAAGCTGTGATCATCGTGTATGTGTTTCTCTGTGCCTGTTTGCCCGGCTGTTTAAAATCAAGGCTGATGTAATCTGTGGGAAAAACAGCTTTCTAGTGACAGAGTATCTGGCTGGAGATCCCCAGGCTTTATCTGTAAAGGGAATCTGTCAGCTGAGAGAGCTCTGAGTGACAGAGTCTGAAAAAAAAAGAGGATGATCCTTACTTAAGAGTTTAGGCAGATCAGAGGTTGGGTTTCTCCATGGCTGGGTGTTACTTGAAAAATTGCGTAATTTCTAATTTTTACGCCTTTTTTTCCATGAAGGGGAACTTTTTTCCCACAGGTCTTCAACTACTTTCCTACACACATTTACTAAAGCAACTTGTTGGAAATCCGTAAATTGAGATTGACTATTACACTGGATCCAGTCGTTTCAGTCAAAGATGTATTAGTCAAAGATGGAGAATAGTTGGAGCTTTTTGCTGCTATGTCGCACTAAGCAGTTCACACTTTACAAGAGCTAGCTCAAAGTTCAGTTCACACAGATTAAAATGAAAGTTGACGTTCATAATTTTGAATTTTAAACTAAGTTCACAGTCCCAAAAAATGAACTAGTTCACATTTCTTTCTTTTTTTTTTTTTTTTTTTTAATAAGCTACTCCGAGACTGGTCAGATGCTTCAACTCAGTGTGTCCTTTCAAATTTTTTCCGGTGTGGCTGACGTTTCTAACATTTCCCTCCTGTTAAAATTATGTTTCCCGTAGCACCCCCTCCCTGGTTAGGGTTAGGGATACAGTTTGGTTCAGATTTATGTAGGGGGAAACACACATCGACGGGAAAACAGTCTTCAACACAACACCGGCATGCCGGGTGGCGTAAATCCTTGGGTGCCGCAAAACAGCGCGTTCCCGTTCATTAGTTGCAAACTGTTCACCATTCATCAAAAACATGGGCACATTCAATGAATGTGCTCTTTTTAGTGCGTTCATGCACTAAAAAGAGCACATTCTGGCACTGATACACTGCAGTTTACAGTGTGAGGTGAAGCCGGGTGAGAAACAAAACACAGGACCTGACAGAAACATATTTAGAACTATACATAAGTGTTATATTGCCAACAAGCAGCAAAGTACACAAAGAAAATCAAACACTATATTCTTCAAACTACAGCTTCGTGTGGAGGCATTCCAAAGAACTAGCATAAAAGTAACACTCGCCCACTAAACACTCCAAACTAAGATCGTGTGGAGCAGCTATATATATGGCAGAAGGTTACTGTACCATCAATAGTCGAGCTGCACTTTTCACCATCTCACCTGCCAAGTGTAGGTTGCTTTGGAATTGGGCGCTGGGATTTGGCTTTGCCCAGGCTCCCACTGATGTATACGTATGAAGAAGGTTGGTGGATGGAGTCTAGCTCACAGCTTGAGTCCTGTTAATGCAGATGGCTGCTTCTGCTGGCGTATGGGTAGGGTTTATGTGCAATGCCAATGAATATTTATGTGTTTAAAGCACATTTGTGGTGGGAGGCTCCTGTGGATATGAGAACAAGACTTTGACTCAGAGCCTCAGTGAGTGTCAGGGGGGTGTAAGGGCCATTGGAGTGTGGCTTAGGGGGATGAGGATTCCTATTCAGCCTGCTTTATGGCTT
This sequence comes from Heterobranchus longifilis, assembly GCA_028570985.1. NCBI lineage: Eukaryota > Metazoa > Chordata > Actinopteri > Siluriformes > Clariidae > Heterobranchus > Heterobranchus longifilis. Next base: position 2,803 of record JAOVVB010036390.1, read on the forward strand.
AAAATGTCTTTGTGTTTATCACTGAGACTGGAACATGAATATATAATCTGTAAAAGTGAGTGGGCAGTCCACCTTGCTTTTAGAATTTTTATTTTATTCATAATGTAGTGAAGCAAGTAGAGGAAGTACATATGGCATGGATAAATCACAATATTAGCTATGGAACACATTGTGACATTTTGTTAAACAATCATAATGAAGTTATTCGGTCATTCAGCCACAAAGTCATAGTTTCAACTATAGACTGTGTATAAAGATGAACGGCTTGACAGCTTCCAAAAAGTTAAGCTAAAAGATCTTAATTGCCCCCTGGTGGCTGGCTGCAGTATAGGTCATAAACCCCGCCCCCTCCATGTTAGTGGATGGGACAAACTAAAATATAAAAGTACACGTCAAATAAATTGTTCTCAAAGATGGTTTCTGTCATTTTAGGTAGTTCTTAACACACTGATGTTTATTCAAATGGTCATTCATTAAGTTGATGCTATAAAAACGGGTGAAACTTCATGATTAACAGCTGTGATTGACTCGCGATTGGGCGGGTGGGTGTATCTCCCAATTGCTACTGTTCAGACTCTGGTTGCAAAATTACAAGATGGCAGCTTCTGTATCCAGGATATTTTGGCTTCACTTTTGTACAGTGGGAGGAAGTGGAGACGTGTCGTCCATCTTTACGGTCTATGGTCACATCAACATGTACTGTAAATAAGCAAGTACTCACTCAATGTTTAGGCCTAATTTGTAAGATTTATGTATTTTAATTGCATATAAAATGTCCATCCATTTGGATTACACCGTTTTAACATAAATAAACTAATAAACGTAATGTAACTGTAAATAAGCAAGTAGTTGTATAAAGATAACAATACTGCGTACGTGTCTGTTGTGGTGTTGCTCTTCACTTAGAGAGCGCAAAACGGTAAATTACTCTTAAGGATCTTTTATATAAAAGTGTCAGTTTGCACTCATGGCAGTTTTTTATCATTTAATGTGGTAAAACCCCACAGAGGCAATGTTGAATTGATTCTCGGGGTGGAATTTGCACAATTTGATTGCAATAGTGTAATAATGGAGTGTACTCAGCCCCCTTTGTACTTCCCTATTGAGCATGTACTGTATACCGTACAAGGCCACCACTAATCAAATTCTCTCTCTTTCTCTCCCCCATGCCATCGCCTCTGGTGCATCTCCAACATCAGGTAAGAAATTGTTCTATCATTCCACCAATCAATAGCAATATGGCCTGTAGCTAGCTACACACTGACACTGTCTGCACTCAAAGATTTAGATGTGTGCAAATGGCAGCAGTGATATTTTACTCCCGACACCAACAATATTATCAGAGCCCAGGTGGAGCAGCACAGTAAATCCACCTCTCGTCCTTTGTTTGGATCTTTTATCAAGACTGATACTTCCCACGTAATGAAAGCTATTTGGCAAGAGCTGTCGCTGTGTGGTGTCCTGGGAGGCAGCTAAAGATGCTCTGGCTCCCAGTGAAAACAGCTCTGTGTTAGGCTCAGGCAGCTGTACTGCTGCTGCTGCCGTTGTGTGGTGCGTCTCCTCAGCCCGCCTGTGACAGCTCCCCCCCCAGTTTATGACAAATGGTGGGGCGCCGAGCAGGCTAACAGGGAGGTAATGTCTGTTGGTTCATTAGTAGGCCAGGTCACTGTGGGCTCAGGACCAGACATACTGCTCTATGCTCCTTGCTCTGGGGGTGATGGGCAGATGCACTGGTCTCTTACATATGCACAAACAACATATATCATTTTATATCATCAAGAAAGCTGCCAAGCAGCAGACAGAGACCAACAAAACCATGTGTTTTTTGTCGGGACATTTCTAGCCGTGGTTCTGGCGACAAAGCCAGTGTTTTTTGTGCCTAAACCTACCACACGTTAACCACAACCCTGTCACAACATAAAATGTAAAATTAAAATGTAAAGAAACGCAAGTTTCAATGTATCCGAATTGTACAAATGTAACCTATCAGTGGTTTGCAGAAATATACAATGCCAACATTTATTCAGGCCATTGGGTTGGAATAAGCCCTGACCTCTGACCCATTGACATTGGCCTAAAGGACTGAGATGAGGTGTCTCTCTGGTGATTAGCTGGCATTAGAGAGTTGATCCCACCTTAAATGCCATCACTTTTTAATCAGAATGCGTTTATTGACAGTTGGGAACATCCTAACACCCCTTATACAGTAGCTCATCCTTGCAATCAATAGGCAGGCTAAGGACGATCTCTCTCTACCTGTCTGTCCTTCATTTGCTCAGTTGCAGCCCCCCCACCACAAACTCTTTTCTCTCTCTCTCTCTCTCTCTGTCTCTCCCTCCCTCCCTCCGTCTCCGTCTCCGTCCTAACTAAGGGCTCTCAGAGGGCCACAGCCCAAACTGCTGGCCCTGTCTGTCTATTAATAAATGGCATTAACCACCTGGCCCTTCAGGGACTATTCATTTTAAAGATGAACTACCTTAAAGTACAACACAATGCCGTCTCATCTTTACTGCTTCCTCATTACTGCTCAGGGCGGCTCACGACTCATCACCGACCCTCCTCCTCCGCCCTCTGATCCCACCATCCCTCTGTCTTTTCATCCTGCCTTAACCACTCCCTTCCCTCGCTGTCCTTAGGAGCAAAAAGCGACCACAGCGTTCGTGGCTAAATCAATAGCAGAACAAGAAAAATGATTATGATCACAATGGAAAGAACGTTGCCTTTTCTCCAGATGGATTTCTAATTTTGCTAAACTCCCATCAACTCAATGGTTTGGCCTTTGAATAGCCAGAGTCCCAATTCCCAGCTCTGTAAATGCACTTACAGCAATTGTGATGATAAATCTAGGTCCTTGTGCTAAAGTGTTTTATACTTATATAATTACCATAATAATCAAGTTTATTGTGGAGTGGCGTGCTATGCAGTACCATGGGCGTTTCATTCGCAGCAATTACTGTTATAAACGTGCTGCAGTGACTGTGTATCTGCACAACAAGCTGCCCAGGCCAATTTACTGTGATCCATGACAATGTGGTACACCGCTGGCCTGCTAAATCGTTTACAACATAACATATAGAGCCTGTTCTTCTCTTTAATTACTCTCACTCTAAATAAGCTCCAGTATAATGCTTATTAATTCCACAGAGGACAGCTAATATCAGGATCAAAGAGATCACTACAGTTAAAAAGGGGTGGAAAAAAAGGAAACCACATCAGCATTTGATTGGGCTCTCTTTCTCATTTACTCTACAGTATTTTTAAAGGGTTTTCCTCCCTATTACTTTTTTTTTTTTTGTTTTTGTAGAAGATGTATCAGGATGCTTGGAATCATTGCACACGTCTTCCCTTGTGTCTGAATGTCAAAATATTTGTCACGGGTTTGTTTTAGAACCCTGGCAAACGGGCGAAGGGAAGGTTTGAAGTTGTAGAGGAACAGCCTCATTATACTCACCAAGCCGCACAGTTATTCTGTATGAAGTGGAGATAAAAGCAAGAGAAAAGCTGAGAGCAAGAAGAAATAAAGAACATGGGGGGAAAAAAAAGAATATGGAGGGGAAAAAAAAGATGAAGCTTGAAGGAATGTGGAAAGAAAAGGGGGCTGGATCAAAAGGATAAGGGGGAGGAAGGAAGGAAGGAAGGAAAGCACCATGTGTTTCGAAAAAAAGAAGCAAAATACAAAGTGAAAGAGATCAAATTATAGCAAGAGATAGTGACTCCACCGGTATGACTGGTTTATCAGCTGAGCTTAATGGTTTAAAGTCTCTGTCTCTCATTCTTTCTCTCTGAAGTCCTAAAGACAATTTCAAATTACTCCATGCTGATATGGCTAATGTTAATTAAAAGCTGAATGCTTTAGCCCGTATTGTGTGCTTGTGTTTAAAGCGGCAGACCCTTTTCTTTTCTTTATTTCCTTCTTTATTCTTTTCTTTATTCTATTCATTTAATATGGCCCCGACATAATGCATATACTATATATAGCCAAAGAGCAAATGAGGAAACATACCGATTTAGTTTCTTTTTGTGTGAGTGTTTATGTGTTTAGGGATGGGATTTCAGTGCAGACAGAGTTTGTGTTGTGAATCGCAGCCTTTGGCCTGTGAGCAATGGGTTCAATTCTAGCCGTGACAGCGGTGTCCACACCAGATTCTCTGTAGCAGATATTTTAATCCATCATGCGTACGTGCCCCACTAACATCTGGATTTTGACTTTTGACATCTGGTAAACAGGGAATTCTTTGAAATCATATAACTGTAGCTCATCTTAACACAATGCAACGGATAGTGTTGCACAATTTCACGTCTAACAAGATAATTAACACATTTTCAAGGCCGTATTATTTTAAGAAAATGTAGTGTATAGATGTCTTTATACCAGTGCAGCTGATCTTCTGAGCTCATACATAGCTTGGCAATAAGAGAACTTCACAAACTGCATATGCATATGGAGAATTTCATTATTTCCTGTAACATAACTTTATGTATCTGTGTATGTGTGTGTGTCATTGGTAAAGGACTGCCATTTGCCCACCTCTGGGTTACAGTGATGGCCCGGTGTGCAGCACTATGAAAGCAGCTGCCAGGCGTGCCTTTGAAGACTAGTTCAGAGGCAGCAGCGTACACGTGTTTCTAGCTCACTAACGTAAATTCCCCCACCTGACACTACGCAAACATTGTGCCCACACCCACACACACTTGCATGAAGTCATGCAAAGCGAGCATAAAGACTGCTTGTACACAGACACTAATTCACATGCTCCGATGCATGTGGATTTTGGACACACACATACACACACACACACGCAGAAACACGCACACACACATGCTTCCCCCAGGTAGGTGGTTTCAATCTCGACACAGTCCCGACATTCTTCAAAGACTAGGCTCCACTGGCTCTGTTTCATTCTTGTCTTGTCTGTCTGTTCTCGGAGACAGATGTACTGTATAGCTCTGTTGAACTACTGAGTCGAAGAAAATCACTCTGTTTTTGTGCCGAGATGCGTCAATCACAATCGCTCAATAAGCCATCTGGCATCTTCTTGGCTAGTATTTATGGATGGCATAATTATATTAAGATTGTGTGACTGATTATTTGGCAAGAAAATAAGCAGACAATAACAGTCACTTGGTTTCCTACAGTACTCGTCTAAAACCATTCCAACGCGCCACGAAGCCAGGAGTGAAATGGGAAAATCAAGGTGCACATTTAAGACTGCACAGATATTGCTGTTACAGTGTTATGATGGCATGTTTTCACAAATGTGACCGTACGCATATGGCCACATGAGAACTGTATTTTAAGCCATAGATAAGAAGTGATAACTTGACACCTCCAAAAGCTATTCCGACAGCCGGCTAACTGTCGCTACTATAGCTGCCCGGCTTGACATTCTATCACGTTTGTATCCTCCCACATTGAATATGCAATCAAATCGCTCCCCTAGCAGATGAAATGGCATCCAGTTGACTCTCATATCCACCACATGCATGATGTGAAGGCTCCTCATAGTGAGTGTGTATGTGTGATGAGGGGGTTGTACCAACCCCTGGGATCTGGTCTGTGATGAAACATTCAAGAGGAGTTGCCAGAGGAGTGTATTCAACACCAGGCTGTAAAATGAAGCTCTGGAAAAGCAATCTCCACTCACAGAGACCTATTGCTTTCATTACCACAGAAGCTCTGTGCATCAAAGGCTGTATTTTACTAAGACAAACGTTATGTCGGGATTCTTCGACGGTGGGAGGATCTAAATGGTCATTTGCATACCTGAAATCTTTACTATTTCATTCTGAACCCTTCATACATTATAAAGCGTGGAGCTTGTACACCTATGCTCATCCCACACATATTAAATGAAGATAAATAGATCGCATTAATTGTACAGTATCCGTGCTAAAGCCACTGATTAATGCTACTGTTTGCTGATTCAGACCCTGCGATAATTTATGAGCACTTTTACAGCTGATAATTTTCAGCGGGCACATTGTTCATTCTGAAGCGCTGTGTGGAAATATAAATGTGAGTGCGTGTGCGTATGCCATCTGCATGCACATGCTTAACACATAGGTAGTGAACACTGAGCGAAGGTCCATGTGTGTGTTTGTAGAGGTGAGTGTGGGAGCAGTCAGCGTTTGTTTAGCTAATCAGGCAAATGAGTGTCATAAAGCAAGCCAGAGGCAGGAGGGGATCAGAGAGCAGCATAGAGGAAACCCACTGAGGACAGAGTCTCCCCCTCTGGGAGTAGAGCAACCCACCCCACCCACATCCCACACATAACATTTCAGCAATTAAACATTGACTGATGCCCTGACTGATCAAGGTTACTGGGCCAAGGTGAGACTCAATGAACAGTGTCACATTGCTTTATGGTTCCTGTCCCATAGGTCTCCCTCTGTATGGACCCTACAGCACACTAATGCACTCTGTACATTGAAACTGTCCTCATCAGAAAAACATCAATGTTGGTTCTGTTTAAAACGGCCGATGCTTATGTTTTCCTAACAGGCCTAAACAGCTGCCATCTCCAGAAAAAATACAACATTTGTTGTTTGTTTTTTTTTAAACCAACATACTGTATGTTTATGTTCCGTAACAAAAGTGAGAGTAGCGTGACGTTGTTTTACAGCATTGCCATTAAAAATCTCAGGGAGGATGGATGGATGGATGGATAGTTGTACAAAGCAAAATGTTAAACCCCTGTCCTATACACTAAATATGTTTACTGGCTTTTATCCTGAAGTAGGCAAGATGAATGTTGATCCATAGAAATTATTATTAAAAGACTGCATCAGTTATGAGTGTGAGCCTTTCCCTCTTTCCGTAGGCCTACAAAACACCTGATTTTGACACCTGTGAATTTGCATCTCCTAAGACCTGTAAATGTTGGTTTATTTTAACCATATCTTTCTTATCAAAGTACTTCTATTTGTTTAAGTGTAACCGTACCTTAACCATAGGAAAGGCTCATATGAGCTGTGGAGCATTCATAATGGGTCATTTTGGAAAGCACTGACAAATCACTTATTTTGTCGTTTAGTTACAGTATGAAGAGTTGCCAAGTGGGAGAAGCTATTGCTATTGCCCATAGTACTGAAAGTAAAAGCCCCATTCATTTTCTCCCTAGAAAATGTTAGGTGACTCACATTTGGAGCACTTTCACGGCTTAGATGGGCATGAAACTCTCCCGGTTGAATCACTAGTATAAAATTCAGTTCATATATTCATATTCATTGATAAAAAGTCAAACGTACAACCCTGTGTACACAAAAACATAACAGAAGAGATAAGTTAACTACGACTCCCTAGGTGCATTTGGGTAAGAAACATCCAATAACAGCGTAAAATTGTACTACCTGCATGCACTGCCGACGGCAGGCATAAGCTAGAGGTTACGCTGTTGAGAACACTGGAAACACAATCTTTAGGTTAAAGGAATTCTTTCATGGATTTTTGGTCAATTTTGGATCAATCCAGCAATTATTGCCTAGCACTTGGTTGCACTTGGTTAAACTGCAACAACAAATCGTTTAAAATTTGCTACCACTCTAACTTCTCCATAGCAATGGTAGCTGAGGCTCATTCGTATGTTAGTATTTAGAGTCATCTGACAAAAAAGCAAGATTTCACAAAAACAATATTGAAACAATAAAAACTGCTGGGCATTCTCCTAGTTACTGCACTTTGCCTTTGTAGGGCAATATAAACCTATAGGGTCGTTACATTACCCAGCAACCCCTTCTCACTCCCAACTCATCAAATATGGCAGCTGGTCAGTCGCCCTCAGCGACCAAGGCACCCTTTAGCGTCTGTATGAGACGCACCAGGCTCTCAACTAACTCCAGTATAGGCCATCTGCACCAATATTAGGCGCTCACAACAACTGCTCGACCGCGGCACTGTAAGATGAGGTGGTATAAAGAGCGACAAAGTCCGTGTACGCAGGCGGTTAGGGTGGATCGATGAGTCAAACAAACAGGACTTTCACCCAGGAGGCCGCTGTTTGTGTCCGTCTGAAACCAAACGTCGGCATTGACTTGATTTTAACTTATGTACATAAGTAAACTTAATAACGTAATATACTTAACTAACGGCACATACATTACACGTAAAAACATACTTATTTTAATCCAAACCATGATCTTTTCCTAAACCTAACCAAATAGTTTTTGTTTCCTCAACGTAACCGGACTTTACCTTGCAAGGCAGCTGGATTCTCGCAATATCACAAGATCACACGAGAATCATGGGATCACTTCATCGCACAAATCGTCAGGCTCCAAGTTAATGTGTTTGGGCAGCGTAGTACAGTAGATGCTGCAATCATGCAATAGCGTCGGTTTTATCAGAAGAGGAGAATATTTCTTCATTGAAAGAAGAGCAGCACTGAAGGCTTTTCTGCACTTCTCCCGACTGACTTTGGCACGAGTTTGATAGACAGCTGGTTCGTCCAATCACCTGTCAGGTATTTTTTGAAAGCGCCTGCCCTTTTCCATACAGTTTCCAATGACGGCTTCTCAGATGGTTCTGTGAAAACAAACCACCTGACCGCAACCCTGCATGTTGAAAAATGACACCAAAGGGTACCCAGTGCTTTTAAAAGGGGTCCTGACTAAGCGGCTGTATGTGGCGAGATGGGAGTGAGAATATGTATCCAGGGGACTGCTGTGTTTCTATGTTGAGTTACACTGAAAGAAAAATGGGTATTCAGAGTGGGGCAAAATACTTCCCGACCCAGCGGCTCCTCCCCACTTTGCAAGGTCAACATTAAGGACAGTATATGCATGTCCAGCATGTACATAGGCGTTGGTAGATGTTCATGAATGTATGTGGAGGTAGTGAACATAAACACGTCTGTCTTGGAGCATGTGTGTCTTTGTGTTCAGTCTTCTGCCAGGCACACAGACCAGATCCCAAAGGAGAGATGCAGGTTAATCAGACATGTTGCTCTGAATTAGAGCTTCACAACCTGTCACCACCACCACCTTCACTGATTTCCTCAGCCTGCCGTCCTCCATTCGGTGCCTTTTTCGAGACCAAGTTGCTCAGCAGTAATGGAGATAACTGCCGTGTAATAGACTTTTTTGTCGTATCCACTGGTGTCAAAGCTGCGTGGGTTCCCTGTGACATGGCTATTGATTCCTGATTGGGCCTGCTCACTGGAGAGGTTAGAGAGATGAGGACAGAGATGGAAGGCCAGCCCCAGGGCTAATGGGCCAAAGGGGGAAGGCTGAAGGGTAGGGCCGGGCCAGGATAAAGCTCTTCAATAACAGTCCCTTGGAGCTACACTGTCCTTTAGGTAAATGACTCATTTCATTATAATGATTTACTGGAAACCCCTTCCTCCATCTGCCTGTCATTGCCTGACTTTTTAGCGGCCTATTGCTCTCTCTTGTACTCTCCCGTGCTGTTTTATATTCTCTTGTTCCCCCTCCCACTCTTCTTCCATCCTTCTCTCCATCTTTCTCACCACTAGCCTTTCAGAGAGAGGGTCATAATTCAGGTCAGGTCTATAAAAGCGTCAGGGTGGCAGCATGCATGGACCTTGCATTATAGGGTCAGCCTGGACTTCATTAGCACAATTAGACTGAGGTGCTGGTGGCCGGCTTAATGGGTGACTGCTCAACCCATTTGCTACCGTGTATTTCTTTTTACCACCGAATGATTGCAAACCACAAAATGCTGCAAGCTTCCATTAGACAGCCTGTTCTAAAACACTCTGTTAGTGCCGCCATGTTCACTGCCAAAAACTAGCACCAAAGAATGATTGCAGTAGAGCACATGAGAGCCAAATTGATATGTAACAGAATGTTGCTGCCGGAAAAGAGAAACAAGCTGTAAATTACAGTCGGCAGCTTTTTTTTTGGGGTGGATTCGAGTTGGCAAAAGTTTCAGAGACAATAGCCTCAACTAAATAAATAAATAAATAAATAAACAAAGCTAAGCCTAATCTAATATGTGAAAGCCTGTCAGAGGAATGGGGGGCTCGGGGGGGAATATTGTGCATGTGAAAGGCAATTGGAGGATTAGAGTGAAAGGCCAGACAGGGAGAGAGAGAGAGAGAGCGCGCAACATAATAAAGGCAGAGCAGCTGTTCAAAAGAGGACAAGAGTGGAGGAGAAAAGAGAAGGAAAGAGTGGGAGAGGGAGCCTGAGAAAGTGAGAGAGAGAGAGAGAGAGAGAGAGAGAGATTGCGGGAAGACTAGAGACTGTATTTTTAGGAATTAAAGATTTATTGAGTGGCGAAAGAGCAGAAGCAAAGACAGAGAGAGAGAGTGGATTGGAGAGAAGAATGGACACGGTTGATCATTTCAAAAGGCCAGCCGGAGTGGAAGCATTTTTGTCCTTGGACAGCATGTTTCAATCAAGACGATGGACGGAGAATGAGCAGGCAAACAATACAAACACCCACATGATGGAGGCAGACATTTCAGTGGGGCTTCTCATATCTGTTCTGAGGCCTTTAAATGAGTAGCTGGAGTCAAAGATTGACCTCCGTGCTGCTAGGATCCTTCATTAATTCATAGAGCAGTGGACCCGGGTGCTTTCAGTGCACCAGGTGTGGCCTTGAACGATGCCTGTTAAAAAAAGACCTCATTTCCATTCTGGGGACTTTAAGCACTTAGGATTGTTATGCCCAGGAGGGCAGTATGGTGCGGTATGGAGTAGAGCAAGCAAATCAGTGTGTGAACCAAGGCACTATGACTCACACTGCTTAAAATTGAACAGGAGCACGGGTACTATGGCCTCCCTTCCTCTGAGTTGCTTTGGTCTTTGTTACTGACCAGCAAGGTGACTGACTTTTAGCACGGGCTGCGTAACGGATTTGTTGGCTTCATCTGGCCAGTCCGGCACAAAAAGCACCTCCCCCCCCTCTTAAATGGTAGCATTAATATTCACCAGCAGTATTTCCCCTATCCTCTTTAGCACCTAATCAGACTTTATTCAGATTTGCACAGCTGTAGTTCATGTATTATGCAGCATTAATTGCTACTTCAATAGTCATTAATAAAGAGTTGGCTGGCCTCTGAATAAGCGATGATGCGGGAGCATGATGAGGTGTGTGAGAGACGCAGGGCAGCGAACATCGTCTGTCATCTCCTACAATCTATTGTCCTTCAAATGGTTATTTCCTCATTGGGTGCCATATTATGATGTCAACGAGGACGATGGCGTCCAATGCAATGATAGCAGTGGCGGCTTTTGGCGAGCCGACTTTCAGTTTTAAAAGTTTTTGAGGTTTGCAGGGGGCCCTGAGTGCCCTCTGTTGAAAATTCTATTGAAATATTTGTTTGCACGGCTCAGTGGCATTTAATCTCCTGTTGTTTATCAGTTTCCGCTTGATTTATTTCTTCACCTTCGCCTATTTATTGAATTTAATTACACCTCAAATCCCAATGCAAACCTGCTGCTGTTAAGGGCTGAGAGAGGCGGGGATGGAAGGAGGAAAGGGGAGGAGGATGGGGAGCAGTGTAGGGTATAAACCATGACTCAGACAAATGGCCTACTCTTTCCAAAGACATACAGTATATGCCCTCTTTTATTTAAGCAAGCTCACATGTAGACAAACACACATGCGCACACATAGACGCACACAAATTAGCCGTGGAGGTCAGTAAATCAGCCTGTGTGGTCCAGTAAGACACACATCCTCTAAAATCCTGGCAAATGATCTGCAGTCTGTCTGCGGCCTCACTGACCACATAAAATATCGGCCAGTTAATTAGGCAGTAATTGCGCAATGTGCTCTCATTTTTATGTGCCATGCATTGGGCCATAAAGAGGCCAGTGTGAGGATGGCTGGGAGAGAGGGACACTGTGGTGCATGCTATAGCATCAGCCCATTTCAGGTCTACAATATGGCCAGAGGTCACACATATTTCTTTTTTGAAGGGGAGTGGAAGAGGCCCGACCCCCCGCTGTATTTCTCTGAAAGAGGCAGTCACCTTAAGTGGCTGGGTGCCTTTCACTCTCAGTGTTGTATCAATATAATACGTCATAGTTTACAGTGTTACATTGACAATGTCTCACTCAAGGTTACTCATTTTGTTTGAACTTACATGTCAGTGGAGAACCGAAAAAGCAGACTCTGTTTTGAAGAGTCAGACTTTTGGATTCTAGAAAGAAATGACCCACAGAGATACCAGTGTGGAGGGACAGAGGTGAAGATTGAGGCATCATGTCTAGCAGTAGCAGGTCGAGTTCACCTCTATAGCTTCACTCTGCTTGACTTTGTGCTTGTAGAAGCACAAAACTTCCAGACAAGATTCTTTGTACATATTTGCTGAATACAGCAGAGAGCTGAGACGATACAGCAGAGACTATATGGAGCAGGCTGCTGGATTAATTGTGCTCTCTCCACTAGTGATTGAATGAGTGTGGACAAGGTCATCAGGTTCACATATTAGAGAGGGGACATGCTTTATGCTCTCCATGGCAGGAATGTAAAGGGACTGTTTTGATGATGATGATGATGATGATGTGTGTGTGTGTGTGTGTGTGTGTGTGTGTGTGTGTGTGTGTGTGTGTGTGTGTGTGTGTGTGTGTGTGTG
>JAOVVB010036407.1:0-15346 GCA_028570985.1 Heterobranchus longifilis
TGCTCCGTCAGTTTGTTTTTCCAAACGCCAATACACGTCCATTTACCATTTCAGCATGTTTCGCATTACCGAAGCCCTCAGAGCAATGCTCTCCGACCAGTGGGTCTCTGTGTTTTTATTTGAAAAAAAAAAAAAAAAGTTGTCTTCACTGGTTTCTCTTATTTACACGAAGCCTCCCTCCTCCTGTTTTTCCCCACTCACAGACTCCCTCTGGTTTGCTGCTGGCTCACAGTCCGCTGTTGTCAGGCATCCACTTCTGGAGCAGTTTGAGCCCTGTCGCTCCGCTCAGCCCCGCCCGGCTGCAGGGCCACAGCTCCCTCTTCCAGGTAAGAGAAATGCACACACACACACTAATAGCAGGAGATAGAGGTGTCACGATTTCAATTCTAATTCGAAAGTCGATCAAAATGAGCTTTCAATTATTGAAATCAAAAGCAGGATTGGCGATTCCCACATTCAAAATAAATTATTTAAATTTGACTACATTGTTTCAGTGTGGTACATTACAAAACATGGTGGTTATAGCACAATTGATACCATGCAGCCTATTGTTTTAAAGAGTTGTCAGAGTATAAAACCAAAGATCTGTTGATCTTTACAAATAAAAGACTCTATAGTCTAACAATGGGATAGCCGTCAGAACTGGAAAAAAATATATTTATTGAAAATGTTGTCGAATCATGACCTCAAAATCAAAAGTCTAATCAAATTATGTATTTGGAGAATTGTGACACCCCTAGAACAGAAGGTATGCTCAAACGATTATTGTTTACCGATCGTGTCTGAAAGCCGAGGAGGAAGTTGTGAGGCTCTGCAGGTGTAATTAGCACTGCTGCAAAATCCCCGTTCTTCCCAGCAGTTGTTAAAATCAGCTGAGTAGAGTTTCCAAACATGTACAACATGTAGTTTTCATAGCATAAACCTATATGGGATAATCTCATCATGTACATTAACATTGCTCCTCTACTGTGCCCTTAACATTAAGTGCCACCTTTTATCTTCTAGATTTAGCATTTTTCATGCAGGTATTTACTTGACAGAAAGCATCTATAAAACCTAAAAACAAGATGTTTTTGAGACACTTGTGAAACTAGTTGAGACTTAGTAAGCAGGTCCCGCAGAGGTGTCCTGTTTCAGCGCTTGTGAGAGGGAGAGGAAATCCTGTGAATACTTCCTGTTTGAGCCCAGGGGAGCCAGTCTGAACAGGGTGGACTGGTTTGAGAGCTGCTCCTCATTTGTGAAACACACACACACACACACCACACCCCCCCCCACCACAGCCGCACACACACACACCATACCGGATTCTTTGTGCACAAATAATGTTGACTTCTCCTTCTGTTGTGGAGGTACAGGGCACAGAGAAGAAAAGGAAGAGGCACAATGAGTAAAAAAACAGGAAACCAGAGCAGTGACAATGCTGCAGTTCCTCACCGGAAAGCAGCTTTCATAGAGCCTCCGTCCCCTCCTCGTTAACTCTCCGCTCCTTTCTCTTCCTCCACAGTTCCCCAGCCTAATCAACGGACACATGCCTGTCCCCCTGCCAAACCTGGAAGGAACACCCTCCTCCCTGCTCCTGTCCCCCACCACCCACAAATCCTGATCCAGGGTATGTGAAACTCCCATCTTCATCCATCTCTTGTTCTTACCCGTCATCAGCAGCGATCTCTTGTCCGTCTTGCTTCAGAAAGTCCTACGAAACAGTATGTGACCTCACTTTTTTGCACTTGAGTTGCTCCAGATTCCAGTGGTTGAAAGCACTTGGTAAAAGCCATACGCCTCGATGTCTGTGAGACGTCCGGCTCTTTGTGATTAAGTACAGCACATTTCCACATGACCATGTCCACGGTGGACAGTAGTGACGCGTAGCCCAGCCGCTCTTCGTGCGCAGAGAGCTAGGTTGTTTTTAATCTTGTAAAAAAAAAAACTAAAAAACAAAAAAACTATTTTTTTCCTTAAGTGTTGATCACAGTGTGAAACTGGTCGTTTCACTTGTGTTGTATTGTATGCACTATGCTTCTCAGATAGTACCGGCTGTGCCTTGTTGTCCTATTCTTTGTTTCCTTTTAATGAAGACGAGATTTCAAATCAATGAAAAACCTTTGTAACACTTGTAATGTTCTTTTTTTTTTATACTGGACTCGGTATACAGTTTGTATTCTGTATAATTTTGTATTGTGAAGAACGTCTTGTCATTTTCAATAAACAAAGCATTGAATGCTTGAACATAGTTCCCTAAATTAAACATTTTACAGTAGCTAAAGCTAAAACAAAATGTTAAGTGTCTAGGGCTAGGCGATAGGACGATATATATCATCAAAACATGTAAAAATGTCTATTGTATGTATTTTTCTAGATTGTTTCTATCGCGAATAATCGGAAACTCTGCGGCCAAATTGCATTACAGAAATATTTACACAATTTGGACGATGCTTTGCGAGCCATAGAGGCAGGTTTGAATTACCAGAAAACATGCTATATCGTTATTGCGATATGAAATTACCTATATCTGGATAGAAGATTTTGACCATATCGCCCAGCCCTAGAAGTGCCTGTACAAGAAAAAAAAAAACACAGGATTTCTGTTTAAACTTTAGATTTAATTTTCTTTACTCTGGAAAAAAAAGCTCAAATATGGGAGGGTATCTGCAACGAAATCCCACACCAATAACAATTATCAACAAATAAAGTTAAAGAATATCATACAAAACATCTCTTGTAACACTGTTAAATAGACCGTGACTCAGTATTCACTAGGGGCAGGGCTATAGCTAATGCTCCTGAATTAGGAGTTCAGTGGCTGTGTGCTTCCTCATGCAACACAATGATGGAGGCAATCCAGAAAAAAAAAAAAGGATCCGTTTTTACAGTTGATGGCGATGGGAATGGCAGGGAGGAGAACACATCTGTAATGCACAAAGGCAGCAGATTCCAACACTAGGGATTCACTTTGTAACAGACCGGAAGAGATAAAGTGTCAGATTGAGGTGGAAAAGGATAAGATTGTTCACTGTAGTTACATATTTAGGTTTTCTCAAGAATTTAGGAGGCGTAACTAATCCTGTTAATGCCCTTGTGATTAATTCTACGTTCTTCTAACCTTTTTTCCTCCTGCATTTGTTCGTTGGTCACGACAAGAGACCGCAGCATCCTGGAATGATATGCCAGCATCTGACAAGAATGTGATCTTTCTTTGCACAGAGCTTGGCAGCACTGCTCTCATATTAGCCTCCAGTTAGGATAAAATTATCAGTTATATCAAAGCTGGCCTCAAAAACCTTCAGAGTTCACAGATGATTGGTGCAACTGAGAGCAGCACCGTGGCAACGGAGACAGAAAATCAAACCCTTTGCTACAGAAACATCCCTCTGCTTGTCTGTGTGCTTTACACGCCCACGCACGGAGGAGCTTTGAAGTGACGTTTTTTTTTATGTATGAAAATGGAAATAATGGAAAAATATCACTTAAAATACCACCACTTCAAAAAAAAAAAATTTTTTTTTAAATCTATACACATTGCATGTACTCATTAAAGTGACTGAGCCAGTTAGAATTCTAGACAGTAGTTGGATTTAGCAGCAAATTGTCTTCTCAATAAATATAGATGTACAGTATATAAATGTCTCTTTTAGGCCAGACCTGGAAAGGGGGTCGGTCGCACTGTGGACAAGTTTCCCCAAGTAGCTCGGGGGAGTGATGATGCTCCACGCCAACATCCATCTCGGGTTACTGATCCATCGGTGAGACTGTACAGCGAGGAGATCCTTCCCAAATAAAAAAATACAGTCCAGAGAATCTAAAACAGCATGCTTTGTCTTCTGCTCTTTCCGTTGCCTGAGGGGAGACAAAGAGAAAGCATCGATTATTTTGTTTTTATATATATTTACAGCAACAATGTCTAAATAGGAGGGTAATCTGGCTCTAAGTTTTGGAACTACAATTCCCATAATGCTTTGAGGGTTGTAAACAGGAAGTACAACTTACCTGGGAATCATCACATTTTTAAGTTTTCTTCCATATCAGTCCAGTGATAGTTGTCTGTACATCCATGTGTGCATTGTGAGCTGCTAATAGCTAATTTGGCACACTGTTAATGGTGCCTATTTGCCAAAATGTGAACAAATATATGCTTAAAAAACTGCTCAGGTTGTAGCACACAAAAGGTAAAGAAAAAAACAACCTAACTCACTGAATCCATTGCAACATTAGGTTCATGGTTCTTTATTTTGTTCCTTGAACATAATGTTGTCAAACGTGTTGTTAAGTTGTTTTTTACATATATTTGTTCACGTTTTGGCAAATAGGCGCCATTAAAAGTGTAGCTATTAGCAGCTCATGTTTGCAATGCACACATGGATGTACAGACAACTATCACTGCATTACTTTGGTACTGAAGAAAACTTAAAAATGTGATGATTCGCAGGCAAGTTCTGCAGATAAAGGGGGGATCTTTTTTCTATTTACTATTTATAAGCAGATTTAATGGAATACTTCAACCCCCGAAATGATCATTTGTATATCAATTACTCATCCCGTGTTACTTTGAATTTCTGATGAAAACAGTTTTTTCTTGCATGCCTCAGCAGTGAAGAAATGTAAAGAAATTCTCCACTTGCACAATATAGTGTGACGTATATCCGCTTCACGAATGACACGCTTACTTCAGTCAACTCTACAGTAGTAACTTTAATTACCTCTAACTTTATTGTTTTTTCATCCTTAAATTTGTTACTTCTCTTTTCACAGTTGTACATATTGTTAATAGTAATGTTATTTTTCGTTTGTTTTTGTATATAGTGTTCATAGCATTTTGATAATCACCTCACTGTCTTTAAATAGCAATGTCAGCTAGCCTAGCTGGCTAACGTTCCTAAAATAAAGAAAAGTTGTTATATGAATGTTAAATACTATTAACAATATGTACAAAGCTAATTGTGAAAAGTGAAGTAGTTAACTAACTGATGGATGAAACAGCAGTGTAAAAATGACACTGGTTGGAGGCAAAGGTAAGCTTAACAGAGTTTTGCTCAGTTTTATTCTTCATCGGCTAAATTCTCCTTTATTTTGGCAGCTCTTCCAAGCACCAAGTGTAAAAGAGTCATAGCAATGTAATGTTAGATAAGCTTTGAAAATCAGGCTACCAGTACTACACTCAGGACTAGCTAACGTCGCTAACGGTTATCTAATTCACTGAGGGGATTATTAAAATGATCAAAAACACTAAGCTAATACAAAAACAAACAGCAAATAATATTAACAAAATGCTAACTAACTTACATGAAAAATCACTGTAAGGTGCTCACTAAGATTAACAAAGAGATGCTGCTTGGTGGTCCTGTGCACTAACATTGTTTTTATTTATTTAAGTTTATACATTTCAGAAACAGAGATGCTGCTATCTGCTAAATAAGTGTTAAATAAAGGTTAATTTTAAATTGTTGTAGGCTATTTTATCAGATGCAAAAAAAAACTAGGGCTCTTGGTTAATTAGTTGACTAATCAGCCATTTTGGTCTTAGTCGACTAAGACTTATTTAGTCAATTAGTCTTTTTTCATGGTAAATAATAAAAATTATTTCCAAGAAACCTGTGAGCACATCTCTGGTAAAAACAAGATTTAAAGTGGTGCTTTTGGATGATTTTTTGTGGAGAAACTCAGTTTTACAGATCTGTCTATTAAATCAACTAATCGATTAATCAACAGAATCGTATGAGTGTTAGTTAACTAAGAATTTCTTTGGTCGAGGACAGCCCTAAAAAAGCTAAATCGGCACTATAAATCGGCCATCAGCATCTGCTATTGAAAAACCCTTATCGATCGACCACTAGTTACTATTAACAATATGTACAACTGTGAAAAGTGACACATTTCAGGATGAAAAAACACTGTAAAGTTAGAGGTGATTAAAGTTACTGTAGAGTTGACCGGAAGTAAACCGACGTGTCGTTGGTAAAGCAGATATACGTCACACTACATTGTGCAAGTGGAGAATAGGGGGGACGCGTTTAACACAGTGAAAACACAAACAAATCAAAATACTCCTCACCTGACTCGGGGTACGATGAGTTCCGGTAGCCGGGGTCTCTCTGCAACTGGACCTCCTTCAGTGTGAATATGGATATGCCTGCCAGACATAAAGAGTCGGGTCAGAAATCACATCTTGCCAGCAGAATAGTGTCTTTGTTATGAGGCTGTAACTGATCCCCACTGTACACTGCAATATCCTTCAACTTGTACCTAACGGAGGCTGCCAAGTCTGCATTACTGCGTTGCCATTTCATTACTCACTCTCTGGCAGTGTGTGCACACGTGGCCCCAGGCTCCTGAAGTACGGCTGTCTCATTGCTTCATCAGCAGAGATCCTCTTTTTCGACTCGTACTGAAATTCGGGGCAGTAAAAAGAAACATACGCTCATTAAAAAAACGACAAAGAAAATGGAGTCAGCAATGTGCGATTCTCTCCAAACATACAGTCCTAACAGAGCTGCCAAATGTGGCACACTGCTTTTAACATCCCAGTCATGCCTGGCAGATATCGTGAGACTCACTTTTAGGAATGACATCAGCAGGTCGATGCCATCGGTGTCCAACCTACAGAGAGGGGGGAGAGAGAGAGAGAGAGCAGGTCAGTGGAGGTGGGGGTGACTCTCAGACGCTGGCGAGTGTAAGGAAGGAAACACAGTCAACTATTCCACAGGATTTCCTTACAGGAAGTGACAAGGAGCACACACTCCTAACTAAACAAACCAATAATGTCTAACTCTCTAAAAGTTAAAAACGCTCTACATACAGTAACTTCTCTTATACCTGGGTCTGATTAGAAACAGCACCTCATTTGCATCTCCTGTGATTGGAGGGCTAACAAGAGAGGGGGGTGTTAACAGACGGGAAAGGTTTAGAATTGCCAAATAAATAAAGGTTGTCATGATACTGGAATTTTAAACTTCGATACAATACCTCGTTCAATACCATGGCAAAAAGAAACAAAGTCCTTGGCACAGAAAATAGGATAATTATTCTCTTTTTAAAAAATTAACAACCTGCACACAGTGCAGCAACAGAAAAAGTCAGTTTATTTTCTTCCCTGTTGTTTCATCTGTGCAGCCTTGGGTTGAAAATCTGATTGTACATCTGTTTTTTTTTTTTATAGCTTCGGTACTTTTGATACTATCGAACAGAGGTGGGACAGTCTTTGTTTTGCAAGTCACAAATAAGTCCTACGAGTGAATCATAACAAGTAATAATAATTCATAATTAAATAAAATTTACAAAATTCATGAATGCTTTTTAAAATGTGTATTTGTTAAAACCAGTGCGATTGAACTTAATGCTAAAAAGGGTTAGGGTTAGACCACTGCATAGGTTTTATACCTGAATGAAATTATTTTTGGTATTTGTTTTTTTTCCAGCTGGCGCTCAGTAACCTAACGTTAGTTCTTTATGGTTCTCTCCTGCAACTTGATTGGATGCTGCCAGATTGGTTCAAACAAAGTGGATCTGGGAATCAAAAGCGTTAATGTTTTATATTCAGGAATGAAGGGCAATTAATTGATTTCTGGCACACTTTTTAAATGACACTTTTTAATATTTGGACTTGGGGGAAGGTATCAAGTATTTTCAAGTCAAAAGGCAAAAGTGAAGTCACGAGTCATTGGTGTTAAAGTACAAATCGAATTGCAAGTCTTGTTTGATTTTGTCGAGTCTAAAGTCATCAAATTTGTGACTCGTCATTTGACTCAAGTCTACACCTCTTCTATCAAATGTGGATATCCTATTATCTGACAACCTACATATCTGAACTAACCTCATGTGTGACAGTTGATGTGCTGCAGCACACCACATCCGATGTCAAATAAAAAAGGTAATCTGTAACAGAAGGGAAAGTTTGCCAGTCTTACCTGGGTGCGTGGTTAATGAGTGGCTGGACCTTGTACTTGGGGAACTTGTAGGACTTGAACTCGTCCATAGAGGATATTCCAGGCCAGCTGTCCTCTGTGGGAGTGCCTGTGGAGGGACATTCAATTGACCCTGTTAGTCAGACTCTACCGTGGCAGCTGGAGGGGCTTTTCACGCTGCCACAGGGGCTACATGCCAGGGTTAATGCGATTAAAGGCTCATATTAAAAGTGGGCAGCAGGGGGCAGCACTGACCGAGCAGCCTGAAGATGAGGTGCAGCTCGTCCTCCACTGTGGAGCCCGGGAACAGGGGCCTGCCGGCAGCCATCTCATAGAATATACAGCCCACACCCCTGACAGGAAGACACACACAGCAGGGATTAGTGTCCGACTGAAACTTTAAAGGTCCCATAGTATGCTCGTTTTCAGGTTCATACTTTCATACTACGTATTTTGGGTTTCTACTAGAACATGTTTACGTGCTGTAATGTTCAAAATGATTTTCTCCTACTGTTTGTCTAAATATATCTGTATTCACCCTCTGTCTGCTCCATTTTAGCGCCGGTCTCTTTAAGCCCCCCTCCCGAAAAAGCTCAATCTGCTCTGATTAGTCAGCATTTCCAGGTCTTCCGCATCTGCACTCTCTGCGTCATCAGTGCAGCCGGGGAATGACTGTAACAGCACTTTCTACCTGTGTATAGTTGTGACATCACAACTGTACAAAAGTCCTGACGGCTCGTTTAAAGGCACCATTTCTAAATATGGCTGTGTGCATTTCTGTGAATTGAGCGTTTTGATACTTTAACAGTATTTATATAGCACCTAGACCTGCTTTATAATAAAAAAAAGACAGAAATCTCACTTTTTACAATATGAGACCTTTAACACAAATTTAACTTAATAGGTCTTCTGTATTTATACTACCACTACCTTTCTGGATCAAACTCCCTGAATCGTATATTAATCTGGCCAGATTAAATCTGTCCAATGAATGAAAAATCAAAGGAAGAGGCGGGAATTAATTTAAGAAAGCAGCAGGGCACTTTGAAGATTACGGGAAAACAATCACACTTAAAGCGTGTGCCACATCAAAGTCTCTTTACTGTAGATTAGGACACCTTTGTGCTGCTGCACTTCTTCAGTTGTTCAACATAAAAGCATCAACTCAATGAAAGAAATTTCACAAATCACAGAAGTGGCTTCACACACACACAAATTCTTTCTTCTTGTGAATTATATTTGCCTCTGCACCTTCAGTCATACAGACACAAAGAGAGAGTAGCCAGGAGGCTAATAAGTGTTTTCTAACAGTTGTAATCGGCCCACTCACCACATGTCTATTTGCGTGGAGTACTCCGAGGATCCCAGCAGCACGTCGGGAGGCCGATACCACAGTGTTACCACCTCGTTAGAGTATGTTTTAGTGGGCACAGATTTGGCCCTCGCCAGGCCTGCGGAGCAGAAATATGAGAAACAGATCCACGTTTAGTAAAAACTTCATATGGAGGGTTTAATTCCAAAATGCCTGTTGCGTTTCTATATGTTTAAGTTAAATAAATAAGCACAGTCTGTATTTTGTTTAAATAAGTTAAGATAAATAAGTGATTTCAATGAATAGGTTAATTAATAGTAATTTGTTAAAAGTCAGCTATTCATTTGATTTAATTCATGCTGATACTTGTAAAAGACAACATTATATAAGCTTTCTGTTACAAAGGTGAGGTAGGTTACTGTCGCTTTAAGAGAAATAGGTCTCTTGTTCTCATTGAGGTGAATTCATGAAGTCTGTTTTTTGTTCATTTGAGGCTCAAGTGACGACCGAGCCACACGGTTTTCTTACCGTAGTACAGTTTGCTGATTAGGAGAACTTAACTTTGAATAATCCTGTAAAGAAGAAAACTACAAAACTGTGGAAATAAAAGACCTTGTTTTATCCTTTTTTACATCGAGTCCTGTGTACGTTTTTCCTTCCCAAGTTAATGTACATGAGTTAAGCCAAAGCTATTGTCAAGCTTCAACCACCCACAATGCCAAATATTCATCCATTTTCTAAAATATGTCTCAATTGTGTCACACTCAAATCTAGATGACTGCAGCTTCAAACATGTAAAAACAAGTGGCACTTTTCATCCAAATGGTGGATGACTCATGACACAAAAGAATCTTAATCTTTCACAGATTGATACTGTTTTTTTGTTGTTGTTTTTTTTTTTTTTTTACCAAAGTCAGCCAGTTTGAGTTCTCCTCTGTCGTTGATGAGCAGATTTTGGGGCTTCAGGTCTCTGTGGAGGACTTTCCGTTTGTGACAGTACGCCAATCCGCGGAGGATCTGGTACAGAAAAATCTGTGGAAAGAGATATTTCAGATTAGCAGCTATCAAATCAGTAAAATCAATTTCAAATTGTTTTATTACATTACATGCAATTTATGCTATGCTACTGATATGGATTGTTTAGAAAAATAAAATTATTTAATTCTGGACTGATGCTTATAAAAAACCATTCTATTTTTCTCTGGTGTTCCTCAAGGTCTGGGTGTTTTAATGTGGTATTTTTGAGGGACTTTTCTTTTTTAATCAATTCTGAAGTGGTCAAAAAATGGTTACATTTTGCACCAAATCTGTGTAACAAATAGTATCAACCCCCAAATTGCTGCAACAACTTATGAGACATAACATAACATGGTATGACCATCATATACTTCCAATGTTCTAAGACCTTAAACACCCTAAACTTTGAAATTTAGAATATGTGCTTAAGCAAAACATAATGTTTATTACAGATTTATGACTAGAAAAACTTGACACAGTGCTGAGCTGCAGCTCACATTAATCTTCAGGGTCTCAGCTTTCAGATGGTGTACACCACTTTATGTGGCATCTCCTGCTGACCTGCTATCTCCCCCTAAATATCTCCTGTCACACCCCTAAAAAAGATTAAAAATGGGTCTATGGTGGGTCTCTAAGGATTAAACCAAACTTCAACAAAATGCACACAAACAAGATAGATTTTTGTGGAAAAGTAAGGTTAAGAGAACAAATGTCACTTGTCCCTCCACTGCCTACACTCCACCACCAGGGGGCACACTAACAGTGTTTCTTGTATTGACACCAGCAACCACTGAAGTCACGGCAGCTGATGAAGTTGCAGGCGGCCTGCAGAGGCTCACCTTGACATTCTGCATGCTCAGGATGTTCCCGCAGTCGTCCATGTACTGCTTCAGGTCTTTGTCCTAGACGAGAGGGAGAGAGGACGTTAGAAGAGCAGAAAGTCTTCGGGCACATCAACAGTTCCTGTATTATCCTCCTCATCTCTGCAGAGGGTCATGAATAATAATTATGTCAAATATATTCATTTTAGCATCCGTGCACAGAATAACACGAGAGTCCCGCAGGAAGTGAGGGGCAGAGGTTTTTGCTGGTCTCACCAGGTACTCGAAGACCAGTGTGAGCGACTTGTCTGTGTGGATGATATCGTGCAGCGTCACGATGTTGGCGTGTTTCAGGTCCTTCAGTAACGACACTACGGGAAGAGAAAGAGGAGACGGCTGTAACAGCGAGGATGTGATGAGTTCTATGTCTGACTCCTGTGTCTCTGGGTTTGCATTCATTCAGTGAGGTTTATGTCATACACAGATGTCTCAGACTTACAATGAAAGCCTCATTGATTTCCATAAAAATCAACAAAGTCACAAAACAAAAAGAAGAATACCATATTCAAAGAAAAACAAAACACAAGGACACAGAAGCCACAAGATGCAAATATCACTCTACTTATATAATTTCTTTCCTGTAGTCGCTCTTACATTCCTTCACTCCAAACTACCCACAATGCATTTCTTCTGGGAGGAGGGCAACTTATAGTTTCAGGCACTTCTGTGAAGTTATTTACTGTGTAAGCGCCTGAGTGTTCTTTGGCGTGTTTCATTAACTGCAACAGAACTAGTGACTAGAGTTGAAGTCTTTGGGGGATTTTTTTTGTGTCAGTGCATTTATGTGTTGAAACAAAGACAAAACCTTTAACACTTCCATGCAACTGTCGTAGATAAAAGTACAACTTTAAATTGTAGTTCTAGCAGTAAACTGGATCAACTTTTCACCTGCCGCCGTTTCTTGCAAATTACTTTTCATGCAGTTCGGCTGTGGCAAAACTTTTTTTTTTTTAAGTATTCAACAGGTGGAGCATGCTAATGTTACAACAACCTCCAAGAACAATGTCCCTGTCACAGCACACAGTCATAATGACCAGCACTATTAACACAGTCAAACATTCATATAACCAAACAGAGAGAATATCCTGAAAATAGACAGTGGATCAACTGATTCTGTATACAGCTGGAGTTAAGAGTTTTTTGTCACCGTAACTTTTTACCACTCACCCCTTTTTTTTAAATCTTTACCTATTTGGCATACCCAAATGGAAAAGCATATAACAAAAGAACTGATGGCCAAATGCATGTATGTGAGGCTTCATATGAAAGGTAACATGTTCAAGTTTCGGAAAATGTGCTTGTTTAGCATGTGGCTAAAGCACAACCTGAACAACAAGTTCAAACATGGCTCCTCTATAATAATAATATCTGAATAACAATAACTAGGACATGCTTTATGCCAGAACTATGCAAATCACCACATACCTGTCAACCACACCTGTAAACAATTCCAGACCTCAAGGCCTTAAACACCTGGAAAAACACTGATGGACTACAGAATGTGGGGCAACTATATAGAGTAAAAAATATATATATTAAAAAAAAAAGTAGCTGGTCACTGGTGGGTTTTACGAGGTTAAATACATTCAAGAGTTCTACCTCCACAAAATCTAATGAATATGAAAGAATACCATCGGAAAACGACAATAAAGGTTAATGATAATTATCTGGAGTTTTAAAATCAAACTTATTTTATGGCGAGAAATCCCAGGGTTCCCGGGAAAAGAGTGATATATTTGCCTGGGTCCAGACCTCTGAATCCGCAATCTCTCGAGTTTGTTTTTACTGTTTCTGGTGATTGGTTAGGGAAAATCAAATCTCCCTCCCCCTTTGGAAATCGGTCAGAGTGGAGCAAATGTCAGACGGAAGATGTAAACAGAGTGTAACTACTTGACAATTCTGTCTGATATCAGGTGAGTGATTCCTGGTAAATTATCGTTTTAAAGCTGGAGGAAACTGTGGGGAATGTATGAGGTTCATGGTGCAACACTGAACCTTTAATACCTTCTCTGATAGCGGTGCATGGCGCCCCCTCCTCGTGCTCCAGTCTGATCTCCTTCAGCGCCACAAGGTTGTCCGTCAGTTTACTCCTCCCCTTGAAGACCGTGGCGTACGTGCCCTGAGGGGACAGGAGAGAGGTGAGCCGGGCTGTCAGGGGTTAAAAAGTAAACTGCGTCTGTATGTGTTAATCTCTATGAGAACATCAGCACCTGTGAAGAAGTGGACACACACACACACACACACAGTCTCACACGTACCTCCCCCAGTTTGTCCAGTTTGATGTAGGTCTCCAGCTTCCCAAATCCAATTTCTGACTGGAGGAGAGAAAAGGACAAACAGCATTAATGAGGGCAGCGTGTTTATTAGCTCTGACAAGCTTACAGACACTACGGCAAATCCTTATGACGGCCTCGCTGCAACAGAGGGGGGGATGTAAGGAGGTCACACACCCCCAACCGCCATCGTCGCTAATCTGTTGTGACAAAGACTGTTGGCTTTTGGCTTTTACAATGTGTTTGTTTATAGGGAAGGGAAAGCAAACTTTATTTATAAAGCATGTTTAACACACATGGAAAACTCTAATCTGCTTTAGAGCTTTAACAATTAGTTCATCAAATCGATGGAAAAGTTATTGGCAACTATCCTTTGCTCATTATATCCACATACTGTATCCACTGTTAACTGCTAAACGCCCCATATTGGGAAATACTATAAGTTTTACATCCTACATTTTACTCCTTATTGCGTATTTCTGTGTCTATGTTGCATTTTGTCTGTTTGTATACATTTGTGTCTGTTTTAGCACCTTGGGCCATGGGAAACATTTTCATTTCCAAATACTGTATGTGGAAATGTCAAATAAAACTTGAAACTTAAAGCAGAAATGGCAACATTTTGCTGGTTCCAACTTCTCTAATGTTTGATTTGATGCTTTTCTTTGTTGTGTATGATAGTAAACTGAAGATATTTGTGTTTTGTTACTTGCATAAAACAAGCTATCTAAATACATCACCAAATTATAACAGGCATTTTTCACAATTTTCTGACATTTTACAGATAAAATGATTACTCTATTAATCTGCAGATTCATTGATAATGAAAACAATAATTAGTTGCAGCCCCAATGTGCTTTAGAAAGTAAAAAAAGAAAAGAAAAAAAGACAGATACAAAGTATTTAAAAACAAAGATGCAATTTTTTAATAGGAATACTTCACCCCCAAAATGATCATTTGTATCAATTACCTTAAATTTGTGAAGAAAACTGAGCATATGACTAGATAAATGAGACTTGGATTATACTGCACAAGTTGTGTGAGAGTTTCTTAACAGATGTTTGGATATAGTTTTGCTGTTGTTAACGCAGCCCCTTATTACTTCAATTCATAGAGAATTTTCTCTGGTTTTTTATTCTTCATTCACTGTGGAGAAAAACTGTTTTCTTCACAAATTCAAGGTAACATGGGGTGAGTAATTAAGAAATACAAATGATCATTTTGGGGGGGAAGAATTCCTTTAAAAGAAGAACGAGGTCATCTTGAGTCCTCAGGAATTTTAATAGGCAGAAACGGACCCTGTGTACGACATGAAGACCAGTGGCAGAGAGGTCTGGGTGGAACACATACTGACGAAAGCCATTCAGTGATTTATAAACAACTCTGCAGGGGAGTGCGTATGCAAATGCAGTGGACTGGGTGAGGCTCAGTGTTAATACTTTTTCTCCGTTCTGCTTTTGACAGATGCACGTTCAACGTAAAACCACAAGCCAATTATTGAGGCTGCTGACAAAGTGAACGTAAACACACGACAACAGGCTGAGAGGATGAGATAAGACGGGGCGAGGTGTGAGCTCTCACTCTCTCGCTTCTGTTTCGAGCTGCCTTTAAATAAAAACACAATTCTCACAACTATCTTTATGTTCTGCAGCCCCTCCCCGATGGCCTTTCTGCGTCTATTCCCCCGACCGATTCTCCTACACTGTTGATTCTCAAATCAGAACTGCTCGCTCTCAGACGTGGGCAGCAAGTACTGAACTTTACATAAGCACAGTTTTTTTTAATACAACATTTCAGAGGGAAATATTGTAGTTTCTATTCCACTACATTCATCTTCAGCTGTAGTGTTGCATTGCCAGGCCTATCTGCACAGCCATGTGTCAGTGCTGCATTCTGGGATAGGGGAAAAATGATCCGGCTTGTTAGTATTTCTTTAAACCAGGGGTTCCCAAACTTTTTCAGCTCAA
>JAOVVB010036448.1:0-30220 GCA_028570985.1 Heterobranchus longifilis
TTTTGCTGTTCAATGCAAAGATTCGACTATTTGTTCTGTGCTGTACATAATATAGTAAACAAGCCAAGTTAGCCCTCCAAGCTGATGCGTGCTAATGACGTGCAACAGCTTTTGTGCAGACACAATGTATCAAAGATAAGCCAGAGACTACATCATATTAAGATGCTGTGGGCTGTAAATTCACAGACTCACGCTGGGATGGAACGCAGGTCCACAGCCGCATGCAGCTGCAGGTCCGCAGCGGCATGCAGCTGCAGGTCTGCAGCCGCATGCCGCTGCAGGTCCTCAGTGACAGATGAAAGTGACGGACAAAAAAAACAAACAAAAACAAATGCTCGACTTCAAGAATCTTAGTCAACTGAGGGGTCTCTGACTTTCAGGGGGCAGCCCTAAATGGCACACACACACTCACCAGGTGGAAACAATACCAGCGCTGCTGTCGTGGCTGGTAATAATTGCCATAGGATGCAACCTCTGGTCTGTTTAACAAAATAACACAAACCAATGCCTGTCCACTGTGCATTGGTATCTGACTGAAATAGGACAATAACACTTCAGATGAGTAATCCAGAACATCAAATTGCTGAAAACATCATGATTTATATTTACTTGAATTTATTAAATTATATGATAAAGCAGTCCTCACTTCAGTACACTTTCAGAATAAATATTACTGCAACCACTACAGAAAATTACAGATAAACATTTAATATCCTGGCCATTAGACACTACCACTGACTATCCCTGTAACAATTTGGCCACAATTTATCACATTGACCAAACACAGTCCAGCCATAGATTTCCACCTATTTGTTACAGAAAGAGAGGAAGTGAACTGACGGCACCAGTCAACTGTATCATGGGGCAGTATCTGGATTCTGAACAAATGTCAACTTAATTAGTTCCCAGAAGAAATATTATGGACCTTAAAAAAAGCTAGCGTTTAAAATATATATTCCAAAATGCCAGAATTATTCCTCCTTCATTCAGAAAACCAACCTTTTTAACTTGACATTTTAAAATGTGAGACTCTCTAGGGTCATACAAAATGTGTTTCCCAAAAGGGTACAGTATGATGTTGAGTACCCTACATTATGTTCTCTAAAGCTACAAATACATTTTTAATATGTACAGGTTATACTGCATGCATTTCTGTGCCTAGAAAAGAAACTAAAGCTTTAAAATGTTTTAAATTTTAATCTGTGCATTTGTAAAACACACGCCATCCCCTTTGATTACTCTGATGTGCACATAAACTAGTTGCAAATGATTTACGCAAATGTTTGGAATACTCACATCCTTATTTTCCGTGTCTACTTTTATACACTGTTCACTTTGTGCACTGCCTTTTGCAAAAGCTTTGCTGACATCATGTTTATTAGTATGGCAGTCTCATTTTCACCTCACTGAGCCGGGGGGGCAGGGCTGGCAGTGGCTGGCTGGCAGTGTCTGCCATGCTGGCACAGACGGCGCAGTTAAAGGGCACTGGGTCTGTGCCTGCTGCTACTCAACAAATCTGTCTGTCAAAGTCGTCTTGGGAAGGCAAGTTGGCCAACAGAGAAGTCATTAAAGACAGAGAGAACAGAGAAAATGTCTGAAGCTCTTCACAGTAAAAATGGTTGAAAAGGAGGAGAAAAATAAGACAAACCATGAAACGGTGAAAGAGAAAACCTTGAAAGGAGAGATAGGCCGACACAAACTAATTAACAGGGGGAACATGAGAGGGATGAGGCAGTTCCCTCACTTAACAGTTCTCCCATGTCCACAGGAAAAAACACTCAGCTTCCTCCATTTCCTAAGTTAAAGCCACAATTGGCAAGTCTTTGCTGCACTCTTACGCACCACTTTAACTCATTTTGATGCCACATTAGAAAGCATATGGAGTGAAAAAACATATGGAGCCACTGGGGAAAGGAAAACGTTTCTGCCATGCTGCTGCATATGGATTTTTACTTTTTTATATTTCTTGAAAGTTAGCCAAGGTGACAGGCAGCCTGTCCAGGCAGAGTGACTTAGCAGACCTCGTCCTGCAATCAGCTCCCTGCAATCAATGCAGTGTCTTTGTTTGACAGGGAAACACTGACAGAACACAGCACATAGTGGTTTCGATCAATGTTTCCCAAAGTTAGGGTCGGGACCCAAAAATGGGTCGCGGACACGTTTTTATTGGGTCGCTAATCGGCAGAGTAAAATCCATAACAATGTTATGATGTATGAATTCATTTTGATAATTAAAATAGAAGCACATTCTTCTTTTGCTGTGCTGTTCTGTTTAGCATTACACTTAGCAAATGTAATTATTGTCGTGATGTACTTTTATAATGAAATAAATACACATTTTAAATTCATGGTTTATAAATGTAGATTCATGATGTATTTTTGTAAGTTTGGGTCCTGGGGAGACACCAAATTTTTATTTTGGGTCGTGAAAAACTTTGGGAACCCCTGGTTTAGATTAACAAATCTGCTATAGAATATCACACATTTCTATTCTCAGATTTGTCACTCCTCTGCTAGCAGTGGTTGTGTGAAGGGTTTTTGGAAATTATCTGATTCTTCATGAAGTCACAAGGTATTTCTTTCAAATCTCTCCCAAATATATTGAGACAGCATTAGGGTTTTGTTTTTTTAGATTCAGAGGGTTGTGAGAAATTGCAAACAATGGTATAAGAAATGTCTCAGTTAAAGACTCACTTTTTTTTTTTTACAATTTGCAACCAAAACTTCACCTAATATTTCAGTATAGCTAAAACTAGGGCTGCATGAATGATATGGGGAAAATATCTAATTGCAATTATTTTGACTGATATTACAATTGCGATATGATGCACAATATTGGAGGGAATGATCATTTTTGCATTATTATTCCCATTTTCATTGAAAAATATATCATGGTGTGATTTCTTTGCGGGGATCTGTTCTAAACAAAGATTTGTTTTAAGTCTGTAGAATACAATTTGTAAGCCGGGAAATCTCTACAGCACCACAATACTTAAATCAGAATAGTATTTTGACACATATTTGCCTTTAACAAATAGTGTGCCTCCTGCGATTTGGATATTGCACTGTAGTCTATATTGCAATTTCGATAAAATTTCAATTTATTGTGCAGCCCTATAGCTAAAGCACTGATGCAGTCTAGTTTCCTCATGTCCTAAAATATTTTAGGCAGATGCAAACTGTGCATGCATGTGACATGCAGGCTAGTTGAGGTGCACCTTGAAAACTGCTTGTTGTGTATCATAAAACTTGGTGTAAAGTGAAATATTCAACAAAACACAAGAGGGTTCTTTAAAATCTGTTAAATCTTATGTTAGATATTTTCAACAACAAAAGAGACAAAAAAATAACACAAAATAGTGTAATTATTGAGAAGTAAATAGAGAACGAAAATCTCCAGGAGGCCAACAACTAGCCTACTTTTAACCACTAGAGGGAGTGGTTGGCACAACTGCTCTACAGCTGTTTGTTCAGATAGCTGTCTATTACTTCACGTTCCCTGCGTAAATACAGATCTGATATAAACTGGATCAGTTGTGTCTATGTGGTTGAGCACTTGCTTTAACTCTGTTAGATCTGATACCGTCTCCAGGAAGAGAGGGTGACATTTTCTCTGAGTGTCTGACCCAGGACTGATCTTGGTTTCTATCCTGAGGTCTGGAGACAGCTGCAGAGCAAGGCTGCCAAAGGGAGCAGCTATCATTGGTCACCTCCTGCAGCATTGATAATGGCAGCGTTGCCTTTCTAACAGATGATCCAGCCTCTATCAACAGGCTTAAAGGCCTGTCAATGCCCCAAAGGAAAATACAACATAGTTAAAGCAAGTTCATGGCTGTTGAGACTCGTGTGTGCAGTGGAGATTGAGGTGTGTGTTTGTCAGATAGATCTATTTTTAAAACTTTAATTACTTTGAGATTAGAGTGAGTTTAAAGTTTAAGTTAGGACATGTACATAAAACAGTAAATATAAGGACCAGGAGGGAACAAGAGAACTAAAGAGAAATATGGAAACAATGTGAAAGAATGAACCAAAGTCACACAGACTGGATACATGAGACTCATGAATCAAATATCTAATGTATCAGCCAATCAGCTAATGTTAGCATTTAGCCCAAAGCACCACTAAGTACCAGTGGTAAGTACATTTACTCAAGCACTGTACTTAAGTACAATTTTGAGGTACTTGTACTTTACTTAAGTATTTCCATTTTACGCTACTTCATACTTCTACTCCACTACTTTTTGGAACACAGTATAGTACTTTTTACTCCACTACATGTATTTGACAACATTAGTTACTTTGCAGAGTATTAATAAAAAAATATAAATCAACTCATAGATTATAATATTTCAAATTAAAAGCATTATATAAACTAATTAAAATTAGTTCCACCAGCTGCAACATAAACATGATGAACACATTAATGTATCAATAATTATAAAACAGTAATCTAATATATGAAGGGTTAATTTGCAAAAACCGATAACACTGTTTTTATTTGTTTTCCTAAATCTTTTTATTTTATTTTAATTTTTTATTACATCCAATCCAGGGAATATCAATCAAACTGGTGTTTGGTTGTTTTGATAAGATATCTCAAATATTTAGATTTTCATAAATTGTTTTTTGATTGTGCACTAATGGGATATCAATCAAAACTGGTGTTTAGTTTATTCATATTAAGAATGTCTTTATCTGTTTTTGCTATAACTCTTCAAATATTATGCTGCATACTTTTACTTTTTGTACTTTTAAGTATATTTTTCTGCTAATACTTTTGTACTTTTAGTAAAGTTTTGAATGCAGGACTTTTACTTGTAACAGATTATTTCTACACTATGGTATTGCTACTTTTACTTAAGTAAAAGATCTGAATATAAAAACTGTCACTTTCACCTGATTGGTTACTGCAGTGACTGTTAAACAGCAAAGCTGGTATTAAAAATCAACATGACTACATTTCTTCAAACTCGAGCGAGAATTAAAGACTCTTCTCCAGAAGCTCCTGCAAAAACGTGAGCAGAAGGTGATCCACCCTCCCTGTACAGACGAGATAATGAAGAGCTTCTACTATCAGCTCTCTGTGACTCAGTCTGCTGTGACTCAGCAAAAAGCTGACCTAACCTCTGCCATGACTTAACCGTTTTTAGCCTCATGTGAGCGAGAGGAAACGAAAATGCTGCTGTGGTAATGTGGATGTTACGACTGAATTTAGTCACTTAGTTCAGATAAGTTAAGCACAATCCCATCTAGTCTCATATCACGTTTTAATTCAATTAGATTCAGACTTTATTAAGGACACAATTCATGAGGAGTCATAGTTTTAGTCGAGTAATCGATTAGTCGTGACAGAAAAGTCAACTAAGCCAACTATTTTGATTAGCGATTAATCGTTAAAATCATTTTTCAGCTTCTCAAATGTCTGTTTTGTATCATATTAAACTGAATATCGTTGAGTTTTGGACAAAACAAGACATTTAAAGACATCACCTTGGACTTTGAGAAACTGGGATGGACATTTTTCAATATTTTCTGACATTTGGCAATGTTTTTGTCTTCTGCTGCTGTTGATTTGATCTTATTTGTTATTGTTTAGTCATAAATGTTACGATTATCTGTTTTTGTGTTAAGCACTTTGTGTTGCAATTTATGCATGAATTGTTCTTTATAAATACAGATTATTATATTATTTTATTTTATAGACCAAACGATGGATCAAATTAATCGGCAGATTAATCGATAATGAAAATAATCGTTACTAGCCTACTTTTTTTCCCTCTGTGTTGCAAACTCCAATTGAATACTCTCTCTCTCTCTCTCTCTCTCTCTCTCTCTATATATATATATATATATATATATATATATACACACACACACAAATAAATATACAAATAAATAAAATAATAAATGTGTAACTACTATAAAGAGAAATAACGTAAAATAATAATGACCATTTTTATTTATTTTCAAATGTATTTCATAATTTATTTCTCTATATATTTATATATTTAAAAATATAAATCAATACATTTATTGCATACAAATTACTATTTTCTGTATTTAAAAAAAAAAAGGCTATAGGAACCTATTGGGACTCATCGCAGTTTCTATTTTATTCTATTCTATTCCCATACGGTCATTGCTCACCTGCAGACACGGCTTGCGGGAGGGTCGCCAGCCCGGTCATTCCCGTGGCGCCAAATATCGCGACGTTTTTGATGGAGTCCGACATTATTTGTAGTAAGCGAGTGAGTTCCACGACACAGCAGCAACTCGTCGGTTCAGTCAGAGTGTGTCCGGTGCGGAGGACACTTTCACTTTTTATACAGTCACATCTGCATCTGACATTTGTAGAAAGAAACGCCTCTTTTCTCATGTGATCACGTGACAGGAAGAAAAGCGCCTCCACAGCTCAGACTCCTCCTCCTCCTCCTCCTCCCACACAGAGAGTTAAAGGAGCCCTGCAGCTCACAGGGTAAACATACAAAGTATTAAAATAAATAAATAAAAAAGTCCTGCATTCAAAATCTTACTCAAGTAAAAGTACAAAAGCATCAAAATGTAGCCTAGTACAAAAATGAAAAGTACTCATTATGCAGAATGGCCCATTTCAGAGTAAAATGCCATTAGCCGATTATAATTATTGATGCATTCAAGTGTTCATCACTTCACAGCCATGTGAAGCTAATTTGAATTTACTTTATATAAGGGTATATATATACTGTGTACCTTACTGTGTAATAATGCATTTATACTAATGAAATCGTCTATTTATATCTGCAAAGTGACTTAAGCTATGTTGTTGAGTTTCATGTAAATTGTCACACGTGGCTATGTACTTTCATGTCATGGTGTTGTGTTGTATGTTTCTTAACTTTTGCAGGACAGAGAGTCCAGAACAAATTTCCCTATGGGGACATTAAAGTATATCTTATCTATCATATAAATGTAGTGGAGTAAAATACAATATTTGCGTCTGCAAATGTAGTGGAGTAGAAGTATAAAGTAAAATCGAATGCAGAATTGTACTTAAGTACAGTACTTAAGTAAATGTACTTAGTTACATTCCATCTCTGAGTAAAAGTACACAAGTATTGACATAAAACTATACCAAAGTACCAAAAGTGAAAGTATTCATTATGAATGACCCTTTTCAGAATAATATATTGGATTATATGGCAGAATCACTTTAATGTTGCAGCTGGTAAATGTGGGGCTAATTTCAACTAGCCTACTTTTTATACTGGTGGGCGTATAATCCATAATTTATTAATTGATTTATTTTTTGTATAAATATGAACTAGCATGTAGTATCTAGTAGGCTAATTGATGTTGGCAAATAAATGCAGTGGAGTAAAAAGTACAATATTTGCTTCCAAAATGCAGTGGAGGAGTAGGAGTATAAAGCAGCATAAAAGGGAAATATTCAAATAAAGTACAAGTACCTGAAAATGTTACTTCAGTACAGTACTTTTGTAAATGTAGTACTTTCCATCACTGCTCCCCAGTCTAATCTACTTCAATTTCGATTATTATTATTAATAATTTATTTTTAATTTGTATTATTTTAACACAAAACAAATAGCAAATATAACTTTAACACAAACAAAACCATACAATTTACAACAGACATAACACAAACTGTACAGACCATAGACTGTAGGTATAACCTACAGACATACATAGGCGTACATGTCAAGTATTATGTAATTGTAATACAACAACAAAAAACACTTCTACATCAGTTCAAATTAAATACTACTTCATCCTACGGCAGGAAATAAAAGAAAAAGGCACATCATGTCAAGTTATGATATTATAGAATAATGGAATAGTCATAACTCATAACTATAATCCCAAGTTTTTATTTATACTTGAGCTTTTTCCTCTACTTTTTACAATTATCTTTTTCCTGTAGGTTAAATAATAGGCTAATGTTTGATAATTAAAATAAAGGAGCTAAAAACCAGCTTTTTGGTGGTTTGATGGAAATTACGAGTTTTTGATTGGCTGGACAGCCGGAGCCCCGCCCATTTCTTCTTCGTGGAACAGAAACTTGAAAACCATCTTCAAAACGGGGAAATATGGCACCACAAACACCCGGTTAACGTTTACGACACTCATGTTAATTAGTTACGGTAGTTAGTTAGCTAGTTAACTAGGCAGTTAATTAGCCGACAGTGAGTACATTACACTAATGCCCTTGCCCAAGGTATGTTAAACTTTTGTCATAACAGTAACATTAGCTACTGAAACCGCAGTTGTAGGCTAACGTTTGCTAGCATCGTTTTATCAAATTTGAAACTAAACTAACGCATGGGAGCTAACGTTAATCTAACGTTAAACTAGCAGTTAAATATGTAAACGTGATTACGAACACAGTTAAAATTGAAAATTATTTCTTTTTTGTGGTTCATTTGTTTAACTTTGACACTTTTAACATTAGTTTTTTTTTACGCGTCTGCTGCTGTAAACTGACGACGTAAAACACGGCCTCTTGTGGCATCTTGCTAAAATTTGACACCGACGGTCTTTCTCTCTCCTCTCTCTCTCCCCCCCCCCCTCTCTCCCTCTCCCTTCCTCTCTCTCTGCTCGCCGCACTAATGCTGATATTTCTCCCCAGCATCACCAGCGGAGAGGAGGAGGAGGAGGAGGAGGAAGGAGAGGTTGTGTCAGGTGGAAACGGGGACCTCTATGGATATCATCATCACCCTCCACCGGCTTGCATCCTCAGCACCGACAGCATCTCCCGGCCTGCGGTCACCGCTGCAGGCATACGGCGCCCTTTTTATGCACCAAGGCGTTGCATTTCCACGGTAGACACTCACCGGGCAGCTTCTGTAATTACCCTGACAAACCGCTTCTTCCTCTAATAAGGACTAATCGTGGGAAGACCCTGCTGCTGGAATAGAAGCGGAGCGTCAGTTTCCTCCATTGATAAACCGCTCTCCTCATCGATTCAGCCCAACGACGTCTTGCTATAAGAGGACGACACCAATCCAAAACACGGACGCTGAAGCTGAAGGTAAGGCCGATAGAAGGACAACAGGATGATTCCTTCCACCATGGGATGTCGTTTTATTTTGTCATTCACTGTGTGAGAGCAAGGAGTCGAGGTGCACGGTGTTTTTTCTTTTTTTTTGCAGGGACGCCGGCCTGCATTTGGGTGCAGGGTACCGCAGTGATCCGGCGGGGGGACGCGCTGTTTCATGTCTTTTTTCAACTACATGTGTTACATGATGCATGCCTGGAAAAGTGTTTATGATGCCTGCCAGAGCGGGTTGTCTAATTTGAAAGGATAAATGGGTTAAGAAGCAGAAAAGCGGCCTAGTGTATGGGGGTATGGTATGTTGTTGCATGTTATACCGGATCAGTTTAGGTTTCTTTATAACCGATAACTTAAAATTATCGATGGTTACGTTTGGTTCTGTGGCATTTTGGGGAAACTGTGCCCCAATGCAAATGGCAACATAACTTCCCAAGTGATAAGTCTCTACAGTAATACTACATAATCCTGCAGGAAGTTGTAGTGTGTCTCTGGTTCACTAAGTGACCTGACATTACTTTGGCATTTCTGCCCCTTGTGGTATCAGTTATTCCTGAATCCTGAGGGGATTTTGCTGTTCTATAGCGGTTGAATTCATTCACATTATTCTTATGCTTTAGTGAGACAAGGCCAACAGCAGCATAGCTTGCTTTAGCAACACAAGGAGCAAGTGCACTGTAGCCTGCCAAGTCTTAATGTGGTGTGTTTGATCACATCTGCAGTGAAAAGTGACTGCAACCTTAGTTATGCCTTGAGACTATTATTGGAGGTTTAATATGTTTGCCATTTGTGGTAAATATCTAGAGCTACTGTAAGGAGCTAATACAGTGGCAGGTGTGGGTTAGTTGGTTAGCTTTGGTTTGTTGGTGCAGGGTGTGTGTGTGTGTGTGTGTGTGTGTGTGTGTGTGTGTGTGTGTGTGTGTGTGTGTGTGTGTGGATGTTTTGAGGAGGGTGAACAGGACAGAGTAAGACAGGCTAACGCGTTCTATTTAAAGAATGCAGATGAGAAAAGGCTTTAGTCATTAATTTTATTTAATTCAGTAATTTCATCATTGATAATAGCAAACGGCTAACAATCCTGCTGGTAACTTTAGTGCCATTTATTGAGCCAGTTGTATCCCCTCACTCTGATATTCTGGGGGTTCATAGTACCCTGTGGTACATAATAGATTAGTGTTTTTGACCTTATGTACTCTGTGGAAGTTAAAGTCATGTGGTGCCACTATTCATCTTCAGTTATACACCTACAGGGGGTTGCAGTGTATCTGTGGTGATCAGCAGTTTACAATATAGTGAATTTATTACACTTTATTAGGGCTGTCCTCGATTAAACATGCGTGTGAGTGTCGACTAACACTCATACAATTTTGTTGACTAATTGATTAGTTGATTTAATCGACAGATGTGTAAAACTGAGTTTCTCCACAAAGAATCGTGCAAATGCACCACTTCAAATCTTGTGTTTACCAGAGATGTGTGCATGTTCCTTGGAAATAAGTCATTCAGCATGAAAAAATCATACAAAACTAATCGGCTAAAGAAATCTTAGTCGACTAATTGACAGAGGGGGCAGCCCTACACTTTATGGTATTACATCTTGTCTAGTATTACTAATATTTATTTAATACAAAAAGGAATATCTGTTATACACATTGACCCATTGTCCTCAAAAGTGTTATAAATACCCACATACAGTATTGCTACTGCATTATTCTAATATAGTAGTATATTATTTAGTATATTTTAAGTATATTAGTAACTTTTATAGTGCTTAATATTTAGGGCTGACCCCTTTTTGTCAATTAGTCAACTAATTGATTGTTTTGGTTTTAGTCAACTAAGGTTTCTTTAGTCGATTAGTAATTTTTTATGCTTTTTTCATGCAGAATGACTTATTTCCTGGAAACGTATGAGCACATCTCTGATAAACACAAGATTTAAAGTGGTGCTTTTGCATGATTCTTTGTGGAGAAACTGAGTTTTACAGATCTGTCGGTTAAATCAACTAATTGATTAGTCGACAAAATCGTATGATTTAGTCGACTAAGGATTTATTTAGTCAAGGACAGCCCTATTAATATTGTACTGTATACTGTAAATACATTGACATACTGTACATAGTACAAAAATACAATGGTATAGCAAAATGGTTATTGGTATATCTCACATTACAATATATTGGCCAGCTCTATTACAGCAGTCTTGTCTGGATGATAGACAGCCTCTGTGGGACGCTGACGCTCTCTGCTGCTGTTGTGTTGTTTATCGGAGCACAAGGTGACTGTTTTGATTAAGACTCGTGGTCTTGCAGACTCAGAACTGGGCGTCGGCTGCTGCACTTGCTCACAGATGTTGTTTCACTTTGCTGAGGTGAAGTGAGTGGAAGTGACTCAGTGCAGTGTGTAAAGTGCGTACTGCGTGACGTCACGGTGAAGCAGCCAGTCTGTGTGTGTGTGTGTGTGTGTGTGTGAGAAAGAGAGAGAGAGAAAGCTTCCATCCCTGAAAGAACAATCTAGGTTTCAGATATTTTTGCAAAGTCAAAGTGAGATCATTCTGGATAAAGTTGAGGATAAGTCCTTAGGTTAGGTTTGGGTCAGAAAAAATGTTAAATTTATGTTTAGCTTAGGGTCACATAGGGGAGCTCATGCCATCAGACTGAATACAAATGTCTGAAATGTTCTAAAATGTGTCCGATTCAATGAGTCGGCATTTTAGTGGCAGCCATGCAGGACATTTACTGTGAAGCAGCCCCAAGGCATTCAATGTACTTTATGTTTTAGTTTGTTGTTTGTGGCTAATAGCTAATGGCTGCATCTTAATTTGTACATTTTTTGCTGCTTTTTGTTGACAGATCAGCAAGAAATAGCACAGAATGAACAAACTTCACCACTGCTCTGATAAAATACAGCAAAGCAGAAAACCAAGTTAACTAAGTAGTAGGTGTAGTGGCAACCTAACCACCAAAAAATGTCACCTGGGGAACCTGAAGTCTTCTTTAACTCGTGGTGTGGTGGTGCAGAAAAAAATGGCCAAAGAAAATACGTTTTACCAACATTAACTCAAAAAGAAACAAACAGCGACAAAACAGGATGCACTGCGTTCCAAAAGATCTTATAAAGTCAGTGATATAACACTACAAAATACTATCAAACGCACACACTCGCAGGTGCGCAGGTGACATAGCATCTGCTTAATCACATATCCAACTACAAAATAAAACATAAACCAACACTGACTACAACTGTAGGGTAATAGTAAGAAGAACAGGAACATAGAAGCACAAAAAAACCCTAAACAGTGTACTCCATCATACTTGGTGTTTTTTCCACAAGCATATCAACATCACTGCACGTAGTAATACCCACCCTTAATAATTACTGTTCTCTTCACCATAACGCTCCAAAACTGGAACCCATTGGCTATTGGTCTGACAACGATTTAGCCTCTGG
Organism: Heterobranchus longifilis; assembly: GCA_028570985.1. NCBI lineage: Eukaryota > Metazoa > Chordata > Actinopteri > Siluriformes > Clariidae > Heterobranchus > Heterobranchus longifilis. The sequence continues at coordinate 12,496 of JAOVVB010036448.1, forward strand.
GGGCAACGGCCAATATTTCGGGGGTTCTGGTGTAGCTAGCGTATATCCGGATAACTTCCTCTTCCGTTTGGCGGTCATTGTTTACAGTCTGATTAGCAACTTCATCGATACTTTTTTGTAGATGTTTTAGATCCAGATGACATTTCAGGTAATATCTATAAACAGATGTCTGCACATGAATGCAGATACATTTAAAAAAGCGAATGAAACATCTAAATCGTCCTCAGACGATAGCTGATGGGTTCTGGGATTGCATTTTGGTCATTGCGTTCCGCCTCATTTGCTCTCCACACGGACTGTTTACCTGCATTCAACCAAAGCCCACTCAAACATGATTGGTCAACTCGGAAACCAGAATGGTTCTGATACCCAAATATTGTCCCGTTACCTACAGATTCTGCATTCATATGCAGATATCTGTTCATAGAGATTAGGTAAAAGCATCCCAGAGGGAAAAATGTATTACATATTTAAGATGTCCCCAACACCTTTTTTTTGCAGCTGATGCTGCACAGGAGTCACTTGCTGTGGCCTGTTGTTTGAGATTAATTGTAATAAGTATAATATACAAAAATTGATTTTAGAGACATTGGTTGAAATTGTAAACAGAGTTCATACTGATATATAATAAGAGGCCAACAGGGGTCTCATACACAGTGATATTGGGCAGGGCAAGACATTTTATGTTTGACAATACATTTAAATCAGAATATATTTAGAAATACCGACGGTATGAATTTCAATGCCGTCAAAAATCCAGATGCTCCCCTTTCTATTAAACTTATACAGGGATGCTGTGTTAACACTGCAGTAGACAGAAAGCAAAAAAAGACGCCAGAATTTGAAGCGAAGTGGGACCTCTTCCTGCAGCTCAACAATTTTTGCACATGCCCACCACAGCCACAGCATGCAGGGCTTTATGTAGTCATTTAATTTATTTCGGCCCGATGGCTGGTGCCGTAACTTTTCAGCAGCAGTTCAATGAGGATTACCATCCTGTTTTCTTTGCAAACGTTTGGACCTGTATGCTCAAGCTCTCTGAGATGACAGAGCTTGATTCATGAGCTTGATTTAGCTGCAGCTGCGAGCCCGGGGCTATGGTTAGCAGAAGGCTAATCTATTAGCAGTTTCTCTCAGTCTCTGAGATGCCTTGGCAACATTGACACTTGTTTTATTGTTTGTGTTTTATTGCGTTTGTCACTCTCTTTTAGACTCTGACAATAAGGTCAATATAATTATGCAAAGTGTTTCGGAGATGTTGAGAGAATGTTGCTGATAGTTTAGCCTGCTGACTAGCCTCACGGAGCGGCGCTGCAGCCAGCGGCCGATCCGGTCTGATAAACACGGTGCTAAATGTTGATTTTAATGTTGATAAGCCTAGTATTAATACTGGCTCGTTTGTACGTTTCCTCTCACACCGCCTCTGCTGTCTCCTTTTCGGATTATCACCAGCAACTCATCTTTTATGTGTTTTTTTCACACTAATACTGTAATGGCAAGATGGCGTGACGGTATGAAAAAATAGATACTGCCCAAGCCTAGTCAGTATTGTTATGTTGTAATGGAGAATAAGTCCCCGACATACTTGCCGGATTGGTCATCTGCGTACGGATCATGTGGACATGCACATGGTTCTATACTTATCAGGGTGCCGCACTCTATTCCAGTTAGTGGCAGTTGGTGGTCTTTATATTCCTTTTAAAGACAAATTATATGAATGTGAGTAATTGCAGATCTCCTCAAACAACCTCTTCTTCTTCTTCTTCTTCTTCTTCTTCTTGGTAATCCAGCTAGTGGTGCATACAGAGTAGTTACTGAATGTAACCCCAGTTCTATGAGTCCGTACAGAGCTCTCTGCATACAGAAACAACAGAGCTTGCTATGCGAACGGGGCGCGTGGTCACTTTTTTCAGGCAGCACGCGCACCGATCGCACACGGGTCTGCGGTCGGGTTGCGGTCATGGGTGATGACGATATTTACGTCACACGCACATGTGGACGCTGAAAGTATAAATTGGCCTTAATGAGGTTTCATTAACTTTCCTCAGACCCTCCAACGTGAATGTAATTGATACCTGATCATTAGATCAATCAATAGAAATTCCAGAAGCTGAGCATGCTCCTCAGAATTGTCAATAGGCAGATGACATATCAGCCACATAGCAGAGGTCGTCCTAAATGTCCCCCAGATGTTGTGATCTGCACGTGACTGTATTGATGAGGACACACTCGTGTGTGTGTGTGTGTGTGTGTTAAAAAGGGGATGTACACTGAGGGTCTCTGGTCCCCATTAAGCCTTCGAGAAACAGAGACACAGAGCTGCTGCCACTGACTGATTAACACTGGCAGCTGTCTCTCTCTTTCCTTCTCTCTCTTCATCTTTCTGGTGATATGCCCTCCTGTCTCCCTCTTGCTACTTCGATTTCTTTCTTTTTCCCTGATTCTCTCTATTTCACCATGTCAGCCTTTCTGATTCTTCTGTAACATCACCCTCTATTTTTTTCTCACTCTCTATAGCCTCCTATCTTACTCCTTTAGTCTCTCTTCATCTCGATCTCTCTTGATTATATCTGCCTCTTTCACTCACTCTCTGTGTCTGTCTCTAAATTTAACCTCTAAATCAAAAGAGATGGACAATCAGATGTCTGTGATCAACATTAGGCTATTCTTGGATCATTAGTCCAGCAGAGGAAAAAAACCAAAACAAAGATCACTGTCACTTATTATTACTTAAATTGTTATCATGTCTGAAGAAGTCATCATAGAGTGGGGGATCTGATGTAGAAATGTGGCTTGAATGTGCGAGGAAAAAACGACTTATTAGTACGTTTCCAACCACATTTGGGTGCATTTCCCATTGGAGCTGGGTTCCAGTTGGAGGTTATAAATATGTAGATGAAACATGGAAACATGCGATTTAATATATTCACCATAAATTAAAAAGTTTTTGATAATTTGATCAATTTTGATTTATCCCTGATAGTTGGGATTAGGGTTGGACTGTATGATGATATCGTCCAACGAAATAAAAATGCGTGTCATTTTCTATATCGTTTCTGTCATGATGTCGAACAACCAGCGGCCGAACAGCGTCACGGCAATATTCACGTCATTTGGATGACGTTTTACGTTCTGATCCTTGCAGAGGAGCGAGGCAGCTGGCCGCTGTTTTGCTGAGGACACCACATGCAGACACAGACTCAGCACAACCAAAACAAGAAGTGCTCGTACCTAAATGAGGGGCTACTTCTGTTGTTTGGACGTGGTTTGGCTACAAAAAGTCCAACACGGACCAGAAATCCATCCTCTGCGAAGTTTGCCATGCACGCGCTGGTCCCCATTACAGGCATGTTTGGAGTGCAGGCTGTCATTACGATTGCCTTTTTTCTTCTTCACTTTAACAAACGTTAGACTACTACGGTACACAGAAATGTGTGGCAGTTTATCTCTGTAGTACGACATACTTGCTAACAGATAAATAATATAGTCTATGGAGAAGCCGAGCACAGCCCCAGATAACACGGATAATAATTAAATGTGGTGCATTTTCGATTGTTATGCATGTTTGACGTTACATGTTCATTAATTAACACCGAATGTAAACAAAGCAGGTCTAAACCCAGCCCAAAAACTACTCTCTGCAGCTAAACTTATTATTATTTATATTATATATTATATAATTATATATTATATAAAATAATGTAATATTATTAGTCAGTGAGGTTATGTAGACACCTTACATGCTGTTGATTCAGACCAAGATGTATAAATTATTATGGACCTTAATGTCTGCCACGTGTGTAAAATGCATTTATCAGAAAATGCATGATGCAAATGAGAAAATGCTCAGTACTTTAATTTGTCGCACAGAGTATACAGAAATAAGCATTACCATGTGGCTATCTCATATAGACTTTTTTTATTTTATAAATGACCAGAAAACATGTTATATCGTCCGTGATACATATCGTTATCGAGATATGAAATGACCTATATCGGGATATAAGATTTTGGCCATATCGCCCAGCCCTAGTTGGGACATGTAGGACATATGACCTCTGCAGTAGGTACTTTTTAGGAGGCAGTAACTAATTGTGGTCAAAACTGGAGCCACGTTAGTTGAAAAGGTTCTTGCAGTTGGAAAGGGTCTGATGAGGGTTCCTAAAGAGTGGATCTGGGCCCACTTTGTAGTTTGTTGTTTTTTCTTTACTCTTCACTTGTTAGTAGTACATGATCAGAAAATACAATGAAACACATTCTGGACCAAGTCATATTTTACTGACTAGCCACATCTCAGCTGTTTCTAAAACCTGAGATGAGCTTATGGTTTAAAAACTTAGCATATGCAGTGCTTATAGTGTGCATCTAGTTGGAAATGCTTGAAATGACATTATGGGAAAATTTATTTAAATATTAATGAAATAAATATGAATCCAAAAGAAGTCAACAGGCTCCTTTTCACCCTGTCTGTCTCAACAGTCTTTGGCCACTGAACAGTCTCACTGCAGCATTTGGGGGTTAAGTGCTTGTTTCAAGGGCGCCTGATGTTTGGCATCTCATGTACTGAGAAGATTAGAGTATTGTCACTCTTTGGTAGTATGGAGGCACCATGCCAAATGCTAATAGCCAAAACACAAGTTGTGTAGGCCAGACAGATTGGAGGTTAGGACGCAGGGACGAGTGGGAATAGAGGAGAGAGGACAGTTGAAAAAGTGTGAAGGATAATAAAAGGAGAGAGCAGGGAGGCGGGGGGTGACGCTTTCATTACACCATTGGTGTAATGGTGATTTATTGTGGTTACCAACGGCGACAGCATAGCTGGGGAGAGAGGGCAATAATAACACTGAGTGGTTTAGAGGAGAAAGCATAACGACTGACAGTTCTGCACACACACACACACACACACACAAACACACACAGTAGTGCTGACACTACTGGGTCATTGATTGAATAGTAAATCAATAGAAAATTAATCAGCGATCATTTTGATAATCAATTCATTGTTTAAAGGTCCCATATTATGATCATTTTAAGGTTCATACATGTATGTTGGGTTTCTACTAGAATATGGTTATATGTTTTAATGTTCAAAACATGTATTTTTCTCATACTTTCTGTCTGAATACCTGTGTTCACCCTCTGTCTGAAATGCGCCTGTCTCTTTAAGCCCCCCTCCCGAAAAAACCCAGTGTGCCCTGATTGGTCAGTGTTTCTGGTTCTTCTGCATCTGTGCTCTCGGCGTGTCTGCACCGTCATTGCAGTCCGGAAATGACTGTCAAGGACACTGTAGCAGCACCTTCTAATTAGGTTTTCTAATTAGTGCAAACAAAAATGCAGCCTTGTTATTTTTATATAAAAATGGCCACATTATAGACTAAAGCCATAAAGTGAAGCAGAAGATCAATCAGCACTAGACTTGTTTTTAACAACAAATGTCTCAATTCCCTCATTGTTAGTTCCTAATGGAAAGATTAGTTTTCTCCATTTGAAATTAAAGTACAGTATTTGAAATACAAGAGAGAGAACATAGCTGGATTTCTTTTCTTTCTTTTTTTTAAAGTGACACGTGCTATTACAAAACGCACACATTAGAAGCTAAGGCCATGAACCAAACATACGTTCATGCTATGTTCATGCTATTGCCATGCATTTCATGACTGCATAAAGTATTGCTGCTTATAATAAGCCACGTGTTGCACAGTAAAGTTACTCAGTTTTATCCACCACTTTCCCCATCATTGTTACAGGTAACAGTAAATCATAGCTCCATACAGACTGCAGCTGCTGCTCTCAGCACCTCTCCTCTCCTCCGTGTGCGAGCCCCTCTCCCCCGCCCTGCATTAGAAGTTTTATTTTTCTGTGCAAACCTTATTTACTGTAATCTGAGAGAAATGCTCGGATCAAACATGCCCCGAGCCGTGTCCAGAGAGCCGAACGCTGTTTACGTGAACCATCGCTAACCAACTACAGTGTGATGCTACTATGCTAACGGGAAGCTAACAGGCTAATCTCTGATAGCATCGCCGAGCATTAAACTGGGGCAGTGTAAACAGTTCTGTGCTACACCAGTCTTCAATGGACCTCATAAAACGTGTACTGTATATTTTCAGACGGTATCTTGGCGTATTAGTAACAAAACACGGCACATATTGCACTCACCAGTTATCTGTCCAGCTGTCCGCTGGCTGCTGTGGTTGCTGCAGTGTCCCCAGCAGTCCTCTGTCCGTGATCCCAAAGCCTGACTGTAATGTTAATGCATGCCAGCGTCCCTTCCTCGTTAAATTCGGCAACTTGCTGCACATTTACCGGAGCGACACACGAGTTGTCCCCGGCCGGTCTGTGTCGCTGTCCTCCCCCGGCTGGCAGTGCTCGACTCTCGGCCTCTTCCTCCTCCAGACGCCGTGACTCCTCCTCCTGTATTCTGGCCCGGATAAGTAGCCATGTCTGTCAGATTCCAGCAGTACAGTATTAAAAAATAATTTTCTTCCATATCTTCGCAAGCATTGTCTTCTTCCAGTGGTTTTATTAAACATCCATGGTGGTTGTTCGGACAGACTGTTTTGAGTTTGTGCTGAGGAACACGCCCCTCTCTTACGTGAGGGCCGGGTGGAGGCGGACTTACAGAAAATACGGATGTAGAGTCTGTAGTTCAACTGAGACAGCCTGAGAGCTGCTCTTTGTTTACAAAAAAAACACCTTTTGATGCATTTGACGACAAACGCATCAAAAGGTGTTCTTTCGGTAAAAACGGAGCCGGGAGATCTGAGCATGGGCAAAACGGAGGGAAGTTTTTCATAGTTCATTTACTCCTACTAGCCATATTATTATGATACAAACCTGTTTTAAAATCGGCAAAGTACCCTTTTAATTGATTAGTCGACTAATGGTTGCAGCTCTAGTACTTAGTGATGAGCTCTGCCTTTCTTTTTACTGTGTGGTGCTGGTGATATATCTGATATGTAGGCCTATAAACAGTTTGTTTGAACATATCTCTCACTCTTTCTCTCTCCATTAGTGTGTTCCTATAGCTTATGTGTAAATAGTTGGTTGTGATAGATGAAGTGGGATATACTGCAATTCATTTTCAGTTGGATTTTATTTTTCCAGTAACCCGGAGCACTTTTATTTTGAGATTTGTTTGAGTGAAGGCTGTGGTGCAGTTTTGGAAAAGTTATTTAATGGTCAATGTTTTATTATGAACATACAATTGAATTTTCCGTTAGGGAAAAGTTACAAAAATGTGTATGCTACCTATAATTGACAAATTATAGTTAGAAGAAAGAAAATGGGTTGAAGAAAGAAAATTGCAGTGGCTGCATCTCTAGTTTCATAGACGAAAACAGTTAGACTTAACAGCTTTGTGTCTGGTTTTGGATTGATAAGATAGAGATGCACTGATTAATTGGCCGTTTTTGACCGGCGGCCGTGACCGGTGACCAGCCGAGATCAGTCTCATCTATCTGATTTTTTTTTTGTCGGTCAAATTTAATTGACACACATGATGGTTTTACATTGTGCAGCTGTGACAGCGGTCACAGACTCATCACAGCCACAAACAACACACAGGATCAGACAGGCACAGAGAGTGTACAATAGATGTTTTTTTTTTAAACTAAAATGTGTTATACATATATTAGGGAACTCATTTAAGGAATAACTGTGCATAATGTTGGCGAGTGAACGGTAGAGAGAGAGGAGCGTGTGATATGGTGAGGTTGAACAGAAACGATTTAGATCTTTGTTTTGAAGTTATCGGTGATCGTATCAGTGCACTGTGTGTACCGTTTAATAAAAGCTAAATCTCCTCCAGACCCAGGCCAAGTTCTGCTGATACAGTGAAAGAGTTTAGCAACAACTTTAGAGGAGTTTGTCTCTGCACCAGAAAACTATTGTGATGTATATCGTTATCCAGATCTGAAATTACCTAGGCTATATCAGGATAGAAGCTTTTGGCCATATCACCCAGCCCTAACTCAAACTATCACATATTCTGAAGTGTGAATGGAATGACGCATCTGATATCAAATATTTGATATGCTATATGCTATATGATAAATCATAAAAGTGGGATTGGAATTTTGCACTTGTATATGCATATACAACAGCTGTTATAATGTCAGATGATTGTTGTAACTTTGAAGCTACCTCATCAGGAAATAACGCATGAATAGGGTTCATTAATTTAACGTAAGTTTAATTTGCATTTTTTCATTTTATAAAAATCCATTTGTGCCTCAATATTCCCTCTTCTCTTTTTCTCTGTGCATGTCTTGCATTTGTCAGTGTATAGTACATATAGCCAAGCTATGCGTGTGTGGGCTGTATGATTATGAAAACAGAGTCTAACCTCCTGCTCCTCTTTTTTGTTAATGTGTCATGTCCTCCTCCACTGTGTGTTATCAGGGAACACAAACAGACTTTGAAAAATGCTTTGATTCATCTCCTGGTTGCTTTACGGTTTTGGTGCTTGCATACATGTAGCTTGTGTGTGGAATGCAGTCTGTACATACTGTACATACTGTGGCGTGATGTACAGTATGTGCAGTTGTGTTACATAAAGGCTGAGCTCAATAATCTCTCCCATATTCATTTAAATCCACAGTCGAGGTTAAATCATTAACTTTGATTATTTCATTTTTATTTGTTCCGTTCATAATAATGCAATGCACATTTTAATTAAAAAAGCAATTCACAATCAGTTCACACTTTTTTTCCCCTTTTTTCCACATTACATGACCGGAAAGGAGCAGGGAGAAGAAAAATCGTATTTTGCCTGCCCCTTACTCAAACACAAATGACAGCATAAGTAGATGGTCTGTCAATTAAAGTTATTTAAAACAATACTTGCAGTAACATGAAGAGACAAACAAAAATGATAAAAATAATAATTCCCCATCAACAAATGAGACAAATTACCTGATGGCTTCATACAATCCAATTATACTTACTTTATACATATTCTTGAACTGAAAAATATTTATACAACTCTATCATTCTGTAGAGAACTCCACAGTTTACACATCCAAGTAATCCAAGAAGTGTGCATACTGATGTTTAAAATTAAATTTCCTTCTACGGTCCTCCTCATCTGAACTAAAAACAAACAAGTTTTGTAAATTATAAGTCAGTAATATTGATACTGTTATGTCATGCCAAAACGATGATTTTATATATAATAATACCAAGTCTTATATGAGATATTGAAATGTATTTTCAGTTTAATCTTGATTGAAATACAACTTGTGGCTTGGATATTTATTTGGAATGAAAAGCAAATTAAGTAAGATGAGAAATGGACATGCAGCATTGTTATGTTGTCTTTATTACTTCACCTCAGGTCAAAGTCTGTTTTATTTGCATACTTGTCCACAGTTAAATGAATACAGAATGGCTTTAATGCAACACAGCTTTTCCTGTTTTTTTGTTTTGGTTACGGAATTGGTCTTAAATCAAATTCCTGGTAGCCGTAAAGTCTTAATTTGCCTTTAAACATGCTCTGTCTCGTTCTCCTTACAGTCTGCCTCATTTCCCTCTGTTGTCGTTTGCCCTTCTTCCTCTCCTCCACCGCCAGCATTTTACGCTTGTTATTCTTCTTTGTCCACCCCACACCCCCGTCCTTCTTTTTGCATACTGCGTCTTTTTCCTTGTTATGGTTTTTCTTTGTTGCTCTAACCCATTCCCTTTTTTTGTCCTCCTGCTGTGTGCTGTATTATGTAGTGTTTAAGACTCAATTTGCTTTTGGCAGGGGCTGGAATCTGCCTGGGTCACATTTGTTTTAGTGCTACACTGATCGTGGCTTGTAGTTTATGCCCCAGAGAAGGAAAAACACTGCACATGTAGTCTGTCTCTCTCCAACATACTGCAAGCTGCCTTGCCCTTCTGACTGAATCATTCGGGAAAGTGACGCAACTTGAAAACCATAAAAGAGATTAAATAGGTCTAGGTGGTGTATTATTCTGTGGCCACACATTCTCACTCACAACCCGTCACATACAGACGCCTGCTTATGACTCCTTGCATCATTTTTCAACTAGTCTCTTGTAGCCAGACTTATCTCCACAGCGCTTCTGGGGGAAAGTCAGGATTGAATGTGCTTGACCGTGCCTCTGCAAAATAGTGTCGGAAGGGAACCCGTTTTGGTGGAACACCTCCACGAAAATGTTGTAATATTCTTTGTAGATCTTTACAATCATTCACTGAAAGAACAGAGCAGGTCTGCCTTATTGCACCATCGAAATCTTCAAAACTTCATTCATTCATTTTTAGCGTGTAGGTTGATAACTCGGAGGTTGTTGTTTGTCTACAGCGCTAGCCACTGAAGCCTTTAGACGAGAATTGCTCGCACTACTGGCGAGACGGGGAGGAGCCTATTGTCATGCATGGATGACATTGACACTCTGCGGCATGAAGTGGCGCAGCTCAAGGCTTACACAATGGTGTATTTTAATAATGCATCAACATAATGGCTAACACTTCGGGCTTAGGCTCAATAAGATTCATTAGTTGGAGGGTATCCAACATCCTATTAAGCGCAGCAGGGTTTTCACACATCTAAAATCACTGGGTTCAGATATCATGCATCTCCAGGAGACCCACCTCAGATCCAATGACCACAACAAGCTGAAGAAAGGCTGGATTGAACAAATATTTCACTCCCACTATGGAGACAGATCTAGGGGGGCCGCAATAATAATAAGGAAAGGTGTTCCATTCACACCAATCAGTGTAGATCAGATAATAATGGCCGATATGTCATTGTCTCAGGTAAGCTATATGGCAATCTAGTTGTACTTGTTAATCTCTATGGCCCCAATTGGGATAACCCTCAGTTCTTCTCTCGTCTCATAGGGAAACTCCCCAATCTAAACTTGCACCTGCCAATATTAGGTGGAGACTTTAACTGCACACTACAGCCGACGCTAGATAGATCTAATCCCAGACAAAACAAAATTGTGTCTAAATCAAGTGCATTGATTCTTTCGTTTATACAATCCTACAAATTGTTCAACCCTTGGAGGCACTCCTATCCCACTACCAGACAGTTTTCCTTCTTCTCACTAGTTCACCTTTCATATCCGTGAATTGACTTCTACCTGATTGACCATAAGGCCATTTCTTTTGTGACGAACTGCAAATATCATATGCTATTTTAGTTTACGACCACAGCCCTGTCCAACTAGACATGTAATTTCCAAATAGTCCATACCGCAACGTTCGTGGCAACTTGACCCTTTATTACTAACAAACAGTTCATTCAAAAAATTCATTTCTGACCAAATCGATTTTTATCTAGAAGTCGATAGCACCCCTGGAATGTCATATATTATCATATGGGAGTCACTCAAAGCCTACCTCAGGGGACAGACCATTTCATATGCAGCTCACAAGAAAAGAGAATGAACTAAGCGTCTTACAGAACTGACACAGCAGATATCGGACATAGACAACAGGCTAGCCCATGACTCTACAACTGGACTCTCTAAAGAATGGCGACTGTTGCAAACAGAATTTGATAATCTCTCTATAAGACAGACAGAACGGCTGTTACTTAAAACAAAGCAATCATACTACGAACATGGCGAGAAGGCGGGGAAATTACTGTGTCATCAACTTAGATAAGTTGCAGCACGATCCCTGAAATCCGCACTTCACCAGACTCTACTTCCACGCATCCTCAAATTATAAATGATCAATTTAGGTCATATTATACAGACCTTTATGTGTCACAAACCTCCGCAAGCGAGGCTGAAATTCAAGAATTTCTAGATGGCTTAGAATTGCCAAAGATTAATACAGAAGACTAAGCCACGCTTGATGCTCCGATAACAACTAATGAAATAATGCAGGCAATTAGTTCCATGCAGAGTGGGAAGGCGCCCAGTCCAGACGGGTTCTCTGTAGAATTTTATAAATTACTCTCATTAAAATTAGCACCCTTTATATGTCTTCTGTTTAAGGAAATTATTTACCTCCCACTATGACCCAGGCAACTATATCAGTATAAAGACTAGGACCCTCTGACTGTGGCTCATACTGCCCTATCAGCCTCTTATGTTGCGATTACAAGGTCCTTACTAAGGTGCTATCACATCGTCTTGACACGGTGATACCTAACATCATAGATCCCGATCAAACAGGCTTTATTCCAGGGAGGCAGTCATTTTATCATATGCAACGGTTGTTCAATATACTCTACTCCTCCCACTCAACCTGTCAGCCAGAGGTTGTACTCTCCCTCTATACCGAGAAAGCTTTCGACTGGTTGAGTGGGACTATTTATTTATGGTGCTGGATAAATTTGGTTTGGGTCCGTCTTTGACATTATGGATTAAAATATTATATACTTCACCAATGGCTTCAGTATGCACAAACTCAATCAGATCCAAATATTTTCCACTGTACACAGGGACTCGACAGGGGTGCTGACTTTCACCATTACTATTTGACCTAGCAATCGAACCACTTGCCGTGGCCCTGAGAATGCAACAGAGCATTGCGGGTGTCGTTAGAAATCAAACACATAAAGTATCACTATATGCAGACAATCTTTTATTGTATATATCCAACCCAATGGAATCAATTCCCAATTCCCCACATTACAACAGTTTGGGAGTGCATCAATCCTTCACTTACCTGGGTATAAATGTTACACGACTGTACAAGGACCTTTATGACCACAATTTTAAACTGCTAGTAGAACACACTAAACAAGACTTCCAAAGATGGTCTGCGCTCCCTATAACTTTGGCGGGCTGGGCAAACACGGTCAAGATGACAATATTGGTTCAAACAATTGAATAGTCATTTCACCACCTTCATCTGGAATAACTCCACTCCAAGAATCAAAAGAGTCTGCTTAGAGATGCCCAAAAGCACCGGGGGCCTGGGTTTGCCCCATTTCTTATTCTATTACTGGGCGACTAACATTTCTAAATTAAACTACTGGATTTCAATGTATGAAAACAAGCAAGGACCAACATGGGCCTCTATGGAACTTGCATCCAATTCATCGCCTTCACCTATTTCTATCCTAAGTTGCTCTTTACCTATAACTTTAAGTCTCAGAAGTCTGAGCCCAGTTGTTAAAAGTTCCCTCAAAATATGGTCCCAATTCAGGAAACATTTTAACTTTGACCAAACAAACATTCTGCTCCCGTTAGTGGACAATCACCTGTTTCCTCCATCCCAAAGTGACACTGCTTTCCAAACATGGCACAGGAATGGCTTGGTATTTTTCAGGGACCTCTTTGTCAAAGGCACATTCGCTTCATTTGAAACACTACCGAAAGATTACAATATCCCAAAGAACCATACTTAGATACTTGCAGGTGTGCAGTTTTGCTAAGAAACACTTCCCATTTCCTTCTCTACCACCTAGGACTGCAATCAATGCTGTATTAGAATTGAACCCCTGTGGAAGAGGGAGGGTGTCTAAAATCTATAAAACGATACAAGACATCAGCCCCCCCTCGTGGGATGCTGCTAAACTGACATGGGAGGAGGACTTGGGTGTTAAACTCTCGGATGAAACCTGGCATCAAAGCTTAAAACGTATACACACCACTACTTTCTGTATAAGACATGGTCTTATCCAATTCAAAGTTGTACATCGGTTGCATAATTCACCTGAGAAATTGGCCAAAATATACCCCGGCTCCAACCCTGAGTGCCCAAGATGTCATCACAGTCCAGCTACGCTGGGTCATATGTTCTGGTCATGCAGTTTTCTGGGTAGCTTCTGGGCGAAAATCTTCCAAGCTATCTCCCACATTTGTGGTGGGACAATGGATCCTAATCCCGTAATTGCTGTCTTTGGGGTGTCTCCATCAGGAGAGCAACTTCCTGTTCTACAAGCAAACGCTGCAGCATTCATACTGCTGATGGCCCGGAGGCTAATTCTTATGCACTGGAAGTCAGTAAAACTTCCCTCGTTCAGGTACTGGGTCACGGAAGTAATCTCTATGATTCCACTGGAAAAGTTGAGAGACAATGCCATGGCGTGTAACATAGTTGGTATTATATGTGCCAGGTCATATCACAGGAGTTTCTGCCTCTCCAGAATTAGACCCGAGGAGATCTATTTACTGAGCTGGCTCACTCATCCGCTCGTTCATCCTTTGATGATATGGCACATTCTGAGTATTTAGTCAGATTTGAATAAATGGATGAATGTGTGTGTTTGGAGCTGTCAAAACAAAACTGCAGCAGTCAGATGGAAGTGTGTGTGTGTTGACACTTGTGTCAATGTTGGTGGCTGTGGGAGTGTGCAATATGTCACATGTTGGGAACTGGCAGGCCACGCCACAGTGCCTGTGTGCCTGTGTGTGTGTGTCATAACTTGTGTATCACAGGGGAATGCATACGTGTTTTTGACTTCATCCATGCTGTATGTGAGATGGTGTCCAGTATGTGTGCTGAAAGCTGACACAGCTGTTTCTCTGTAACCACACTGTTTCTCCACACTATCTAGAGTTTCACTCCATGGCTCTCCTACAATCAACGCTTGCCACTTCCCTCTATCATTGTTTTTCTCTTTCTGTCCATCCTCCCACTCTGTTCCACACATTCAGCCTGGGAGTGTGTTTGTAGCGTGTTTTGGTGTGTTTGCACATGGCCATTATTGTGTACTTTCGGTCAGCCTGTGTGTAATGTGTTGGATGTTTCCTTTTTGTTTTGAGCTCTGCTCCATGGATACTTGAAATTCCCAGCTATAATTGAACATAGCATTTTCCCAAAAGTTGATCAATTGTTTATTTTATTGTTTCTTTATGGATTAATTATCTTGGATATAATGCATGCAAATTATCTGTTTTAAGCTATAACCTTAAATATCTCCCATGTCACTAAAATAGGTAACCATAGAGTCTCATACAGATAGCTTTATTTATCCCTGAAGAGCAATTCAGTTTTTACAGTCCACTGAGACATACACCTTCATACTGCCAGTCATCAATGTCAGAGGGTACACAATAAAAATGGCATATGGGAAAGTGCAAGATCAATAAATGTGCAAAAGTACAAAATATTTGAAATAAAAACTAATAAATACAATAATAAAAACAGGATGAGATAAAAGAATAAATCGATAAAGTGCCAAGTGTATTGCACATACAATCAAGATGGCTACTCCGTGTTCAGCAGCTTAATGGCAGAGGGAATGAACGACTTGGATTATCGGTTTGTCTTTCTGGGAGGTGGCCGATAGCGCCGTCCTGAAGGCATTCATGTAAACTCACTGGACAAGATGTAGTCATGATTAATAATACTTTTGGCCTTCTGGAGAACACGTTTCTCCCAGAGAGAGTTTAGGTCGCTCTGCTGGGCTCCAATGATTCACTGTTCATAGTAATTGCTACGACATTTAATGCACTGTAATTTGTGCATAACCCATGTAATTGTGAGTCAGGAGTCCCAGCTTAAAACTCTCTATATTGATGTTTTATTTGTAGACGGCGCCCTCCAGTGGCTGCACTCATTATGCTCGGAGTAAACCACTGTGTGAGGTGATGTGATATAAAAGACGAGAAGACAGTTGAGGGCGGGTGGGAGGGGAGGTGGATGAATTAATCACGCACAGGACTTTCACCCAGGAGGCCGGTGTTTGTGTCCCGTTTGAAATGTAGTTGTTTTTAACCTCCCTTCGTTAGATGTGTGATGTCCTATGTCACCTTCTACGTCACCACGTAACTGCATCCAGTATCTTTTTTTTTTGTAATGGCTAGGGTTGTACCCAACTCCATGCGCAATTTTCGAATCAGATTTGGCTGTTCAATATGATGATTCGACTATTCGTTCTGTGGTGTAAAACTGTTTTATTACAGTGTATTACAGTATGGTGCAGATCAAGCAGCACTTTATTAAACTGCCAGATTCTTGATCGGGGTTCAGCAGGACGTTGACAGTGACGGCAAATTTCACATAATATAGTAAACAAGCCAAGTTAGCCCTCCGAGCTAATGCATGCTAAGCTAAGCTAACGACAGATCAGAAATGTGCAGCAACATTTTTTGCAGACACAATGTATCAACGATAAGCCAGAGACTATATTAAGTTGCTGTGAGCTGTAAATTCACCACCAAGGCAGAACATGGCTCCTGCAGGTCCACAGCTGGATGTAGCTCCGCCCCCTCAGTGTGTTGCGAGCAGCAATTAATACTCATGTCAGCAGAGAAAACATTTTTTTAAAGCCTTGTGTGTTCAGCTCTCAGTACTTTTGTAGCATCTAACTGAATCTCTGTGAAGTCTTCTGTGTCACTGTTTTTTCTTTCAGATATCTGCTCTTTTTATTGTTTAAGTTGTTGTCAAGTGTGCTGAGGAAGAGCCAACATTTCCTGATTTTGTTGCTTCACAATAAAAGTTTTAAATAACAAAATAAGGGGGCACTTTTATTGTGAAGAATTTAAAGGAAATGAATCGGTCTCTGACTGAATCTTCGACTTTCAGGGGGCAGCCCTAGTAACACCTTAATTTATAACACAGAAGAAGGGATATTAATCTAATCCCAGTGTTTTGTTTTTCACTAACCTAACCAAAGTAGCTTTGTTGCCTAAACAGAAGTAGTCTGTAATCACGTGTTTTAAAACCGCAACCGTCATGTGTTTAAAACAGGTGGAAAACGGCTGTTTCACCTCGTTAAATACATCAGCCATATTTCGTATGATATGATACAAAGCCGTTGATATAATGTCAATCAGATTTCATAAGATATCATATGAACTGATACATTTTCGGAAGATATACGAAGCCATTCATGAGACTGCGTTGAGCACAGTGACCCAAATGAATATCAAACATAGTGATAGTTGGTTCTGTATTGGATAATTTTGTTTTGACAGGGATGTAAAAGATGAAGAGCTTGTTCCCAGCATTTCACTGCCCAGGCAGTATTTCTAGCCAAACCTTCCATTTCCAATTGATCTAAATTTTAGAGCTGAAGGCCTTGGGCTATTGGATTGGAAACAAAAAGAAGATATAATCACAGATTCCACAGATATGTCTTTCTTCAACCATTTACTATTTGAAGCAGCACTGAAACTGAGTGGGTGTGAAATGACATTGTGAGGAGACATGACACTGATATGGATGGGAGAAGTCATTAAAGTGGACAGTTGATCAGGAGACGGTGCTGGTCTCCTGTGAAACAGACTGTTGAGTCTAGCAGTAGGGCTAATCTTCTATCCCGATATAGGTCATTTCATACCTCGTTAACGATATATATCAAAATATAGCAAGTTTTCTGGTAATTAAATAAATAAATTGTTTATAATATGTAGGGATGGGTATCGTTTCAATTTTATCGATTCCGATTCTGCTCATCGATTCCGGTTCTTATCGATTCTCGGTTCCGATTCCAGAGAAATTGTACACACATTATTATGCTACACCTACCATGGGTTCGGCCTTATCATACAGTAGTTTACTGTAGAGTATAATGTTTGTTATTCTGTCAGCTGTTTCTGGTGTGCTATGGCAGGCAAATATCTATATGGATATTGCTGTGAATAACCAGATATCAATAATGCATTTCATACCTAAAGGGAGTAGACTCAACTGTAGGTCACATTCCTGCACTTTCTCCGTGCTCGTCATCATCGTGGCTAAAGTGAAAGTTTCTGTCTCTGGGGATTCACCGGAGGAGGGGGGCTACTCTGACTGCTCTCTGAGCAGCTCTCTAAGAAAAATATACAGTATTGGAAGAATTATTTGTAGTCATCAATCATTTAAT
>JAOVVB010036499.1:0-15343 GCA_028570985.1 Heterobranchus longifilis
CTCATTTGCATAAAGTTGAAGTCGAGTCAACGGTTCCGAGGGGAGGCGGAGATTCACATGCACTAACATGCACGCGCAGCCATCCTGTCATGTAAACAAAGAGGCTGAGAACAACACACAACACACAACACACATGTGACGTCACGCTCTTCTCCAGATGAAATTACGCCACAAGTTCTTTACATATCAATTGTTTTCATTCCTGAAATCTAAAAACAATGAATTTCGCCGATTGCTCCTTTAATGAAATTATTTATCTGAAAGAAAAACTTGAGCTCTCTAACTTCCCTATTTGGAAGTTAAGGTACTCTGCCTTTGCATTGTTTGTAAAATAATAAGGGGTTATGCCGGCAAAAGGCCTTAACTTCCATTTGATCTCTCACTTTGTTGTTGATTACAGTAGTATACTGTATTATAATAATTATGACCTATATAATCTAGTGATACATTAAGAAACTATCCACTTATTATAATAAGAATAAATCAATGTGTAGGGTTTAAAAAAAAAGAATCACTTTACTTTGTTGTTGTTGGGATAGTACCAACTCACATCATTAGGAAACAAATATTTGTATTAATTTAAATTAAAACCTTCCCTCTTTATTCAGTCTGTACAGTATAAGATGCAGGAAAACACTAACTTCATGTAAACAAAACATTTGAAGCACAACGAAACAAAGCCAGAGAACCTTAAGTTAAGGGACTTTGCCTTATTGGTTTCTCCAGAACTTTTATTAGTTAAGGCAAACACAATCCACTATTTTCAAAATGAAATTTCGTTTTTTTGCCTTTGCACGGCAGTATTGATCTTCTCATCTAAAGGCTCATTTATGCTCCCTTTATGTACAAAAATAGATATGTCCATTTCGAACAATATAACTGTCACTGTCCACATATTTCCATGCGTCCTTTACATTGGCATGGATGTTAAGCAATACATCCACAAGAGAGCAAAACCGTTTCTGACACAAACATGGCGACGGTGGTGGAGGTCGTAATAACAGGCCGACTTCTTAAAGAGCCAAAAGCGGAGGCAGCATTGAAGGGTGGTGGTCTGTGAGGGCATTAAACACATTGCAACATGTTGATGGAGAATTAGTTTAACTTACAATACAAATGAGAGAAAATACATTTTAAATGTCTTCATCGTGTCCTATGGTCGTGTCTTGCTTGAACTATTGCGCCCACGATTACACTGCCTGGACGATTTCCAGTGCTCCGTTTCATCCGATTTGTAATCTTTCAGAAAACTAAAAAATGCGGATGAAATGCACGCACAGTACGGACAGAAGTCTCCGTCCGTGTCCGTATCTAATGTTGAGCATAAATTAACCTTAACTTCCATCAAGTTTTCATTAAAAAACAAAGATGTCAGCCTCGCTATAGAGGACAATTTAGGGGATCACCAAAGTCAGTAGGACTTTGTAGGACTGTCTGGAGACAACTGACCAACACTGTCATATCTCGAGCCATGGTGTGGCTTAAAACGTGTGTCCAAAAACAAAAAAAGGAAAAAGATTTTATGAGGAAACTCATTGTTTTCTGTAGCTCTCCTCTTTCTTTCGGGCAGGAGTACATGTGGTTGTAATTCCTCTCAGAACAGATCACTGCGACTTTTAAATTGCTATTCCGATCATGATGGGGTGTTTATTGTTCATTACATTAGATTAATATGGGACAGCTGCAGCTTGGGGAAACATATGAATGCGTTTGAATGGATTTTTGGCGCCATCAATCAGTGGCCCTGCTGGTTTAGTGGTTTCCAAACCGTGCCCTCTGTGAATCAGCGCACTGTATCTGCCTCATGTCACGTTTGGCAAAAGGATACCAGAGCTGTCTTTAATCCATTTATGTGGCTCTCACTTTATCTTTCCTCTCATTTATCACATTTACAACCTGCGTTAGTCTCTTGGTTTTTATGCTGCATTTAGATCCTTGAGGATCTGCTGATCTGAGCCAGATCAAAAGAAAATGAGTTCTTGAAAGTGTTGTGATTGTCCCACAGCAGTGGCACACCTCAGAAAGAAAATCACCTCAATCACTGGCTTTATATGTACTCACTAAAACAATGGCCTTTTTTTAATTGGACACAGGAGAGGCCACCAAAGATATTACCGGTGGCTTATCTGTTCCTCGACTCATGTGGGAGCATAACAGAGATAAGCTGGTTGTTTGAGGGCATCTTTTCCTCTTGTTCCCACAGCTCAGACATGAGTATCAGTTTCTCTTCCACACACAAAGATGTCTCATGCTTTGCTTTGAGCCTGAGAGAAGGATGGAAGAGTGAAAGGAAAGAGGAGTCACAGGATTCAGCTGAGATGTTGTAGCTTCAGGGTACAAGAATGAGGAAGTCATGAGGAGCAGGGTGCAAGATATGCTACAGTATGCTTGATGAAAACAGTCATTTTATAGGGATTTATAAAAGATCCACTCCACTTAAAAATGGGTTTTTCTTATGTTTATGTCTCCTAAAATGTCTGACCTTGACTACACTTACTTGTATCTGTGCAAAGTTTGTCACTAAAGAGGTGTTTTCACAGTCCTCTACTGAAGGGGGAGATGTCTGTGCACTTCCCTGAAATCTGAGATTGAAACATAGATTAGATACGTCACAAATTCGCAAGCCAATCACTGTGTAATATGCAAAAGCTGGCAAAGAAACCTGAAACCTCCAGTGCAGAGTGGACTGTCAGTACGGAGAGCGAAAACACACCATCATCGTAGCTACTGCCAGTTACAAGCTAACAAGCTACATGTAACAAACAACATAAACAAATAAAAGATGCTAACTACACTTACCATTCTGATACTTCTGCTAGTGGCCGACTTTGGTGCACAACAGACTACTGATCTGAGTATGGGTCTGACTGGCGCCAGGTTCAGACAGGATGTCCAAAGTATTGCTGCAGATTGCGAGACTAACTGCCCGCCCGTGGAGCTCCGCAAACTGGCTGCTCACCCGTGGAGCTCTGAAAATCAGCTGCCCATCAGCGAAACCAGCTGGCCACCCGTGGAAACAAGAAATGAAAGCTACTGCACTTTGGTGTTAAAAGTTTTGAAAAATTACAGTAAAACTAAAATTAGCGCAAGTTGCAGTTCACATCCATGTCTGTCCAGACCCATATAATCTATGCTGTGAAAACTTTGAAGGAATCTAATAAAAGGCATTAAGTGTCCTTTTTGGCAAAACATGGATGCTTCACACATCTTCTACCTCTAATCACCCAAGATTAGTGTCACCAATTCAGTATCCAACCAAATGTCTCCTGTTATGTTATAGGGTGGAGTTATTGGCCAGAACAAGTGTGAGGTCACAGTGACCCTGACCTTTGACCACCAAAATCTAATCCTCACCATTGAGTCCAAGTAGTTTGTGCCAAATTTGAAGGGATTCCCTCCAGGTGTTCCTGAGATATCGCGTTCACAAGAATGGGATAGATGGATGGATGTATGGACAACCTGAAACCATAATGGTTGCCTCCGGCCACGGCTATCGCTGGCACAGAGGCATAAAGATTTACAGCAACATTTCCCTCTAGAAATAACCCACAGATCTCACTGTGAACCGTTACTACTACTACTATCTATAGAGCAAATAGTCCAAAATAACTATTAATAGTAAGGTCTGTATATTTTCTGGAAAGTCGCATTTGAGTTGAAATCAAGTCCACAAGGAGGAGGTTGAGGTCAGGTGGATGGATGGGACAACAAAACATGGGACTTTAAAACAGGAGACCACTGTTTAATGTTCTTTTACCCATGACCGCAAACATTTCCTCAACCTAACCAAGTGTTTATTTTTGTAACCATGACAACGAAGGTCCCCTAACCTTAAAGGTTCTGTACATGACTTTCAGAACAAAATTCAGTCTGGGCTTGGATTGCCTCCACACGGCTCTCACCAGATTGACATTCAGAGTCTGGGCCAGGAATGCCTGCACATGGCTCTCACCTCTGACGTCACTAGCAAACATGGAGATGGCTGAGCCAAAATGGCGGCGGCTTAGCAGTGCTAGGGACTCACATGCACTAACATTAGGGTTTCCGCGGATCCTCTTAAAAAGTCTTAAAAGGCATTGAATTCATTAATCTAAAAATAAGGTCTTAATTGGTATTAAAATATGTTAAATCAATCTTTCAAAAGTCTTAACAACGCTAAGACATGGGAAGTAGGATTTTATTGTTGTATCTTTTTTTTAATTAGATTGATAAATGCAAATTAAGCGAAAATTAGCTATTTAACCAATATTTCGGGTATGGTGTAAACTGGTACAAGGCAATGCATACAAGGTTTGGTTTATTTTATGCCCATAGTTTTTCAAACTCGGCACACTGGAAATCAAGCCAGTTGAATCCCACATGCAGAGTGAGAAACACGACGAAGAAGATGAAAACCCATCACCAAACGCCAGGTATTTCCCAGATCTGTTCTACCGTTTTTTTTTGTTTTTTTTTCAATTTTGGTTATTGTTAAATTGTTCTCAAATTTAATTCCGAGTGGCATTCAAAACGTCTAAAATCTGTAACATGCACGCGCGGACCACCCGGCTACCAAAACAAAGAACAGAGAAGCTCGGATCATAACACACACACAGGGAGAGTGACTTCATTATCTGCTCTGGATGCGATTACTCCACTATTTTACATAGGAAGTAGTTGTTTGCTGTTATATTTATGATCTGAATGTTGTGTACAGCACCTTTTAAAGCAAGTATGTTGTGGAGGCCACAGGGCTGCTGCTGCCTTTCTGCGAGGAATTTGCATGTTTATCCCATGCGGGTTTCCGCAGGCTCTCCGATTGCCTCCCACAGTCTAAAGACATGCAGATTAGGTGAACTGATTATTCTATTTCGCCCATAGGTGCGAATATGTTTGTCTCTCTCTCTCTGTATCTGTCTACTGATAGACTGGTGACCTGTCCAGAATACACACCATCTGTGTACCTCTAACGCCCAGTATGTGCTTGGATACTGCGTAGTAGGCTCACATTATCACTTTTCTTGTTTCTTTTTAGCTGGCTTGTAGTGAACTGTGCTTATCAATGAACTTTGTATTAGTCATGTGTCTTAGTCAGAGGTGTATGTTGCTTCCCTGCTTGTTGATGCATGCATGCTGGGATACAGTAGACCCCTAAACCACTTAAATCAAAACATGACTCCCCTGTACCGTAAGTGAAGTGTAGCCTACACTGGATGTGCAGGCTTCTCAGCCACAGTGGCAATCACAACCTTTATAGACTAATATGATCCCTGGCAGAGGAGGTGCATCTTTAAAAGTGCTGCAAGTAACACTATAAACAAAAAGATAAAAATCATGCATCATCTTTAACTCATATGTCAATACTTAGAATGAATAGGATATATGGCACCGTGGTAGAGATGCTTGAAAGCCTCTTTCTCCCATATATCAGCAAAACACAAATTTAAGATCTCATTTTGAGTAAACACTGTTGGATCCTGTTGCAATTATGGTGTCGCTTCCTGTCAAGAGCTCTGAAAACAGCATAGAGGATGCCAGTCTTCTCGTTTGTTTATATTAATTATACTGATGTCTTAACATTAATAGGATAATGATTTATTGATGTTTAAATGGTACATATTTATGCTGCTGTAATCTGACTCTGCCTCCTGTCAGAATCAAGGACAACTTGACTTGAGTGGAGAAAAAAAAACGTTCAGAAAATGATATGCGTGTAAACGTTTTGTAGGCTTATTGAGTTGTAACACATTTCTCCTTCTCCATCATGTTGAACGTTGCATGGGTATTCAAACATAAAGTGTGTGTGTGTGTGCCACAGACACACCAATCTGACGATCAGCCGACAGTCAGTCTGGAGGAGTCCAGAAATGACATTCCAACTATTCAAATATCTATTTTTGCGCATTGTGTCTATAAAACTTAATTTAAAGACTGTAGACTTCACTGTCTCTCTGGTGCTAGACTGAGAACTGAGCCCCATAGCAAGCTAGCTTGTTGCTAACTAGCCAGCCAGCCAGCCGCTAAATGAGCAAAATTTAACTTAATATTTCATCCACACACTCTTGTGAAAGCGTATAGAAAACGCATCACCAGATGAATAGTCTCGCGCAGCCCGACTTATCTCCACAGCGCTGCTGGGAGAAGGTCTGGATTGAATGCCATTTCACTCCTGGATAGTGAAAAAAACTCTCTGGCCTGTTTGTATTTCCTTAAACCAATCACAGTTGTCCTGGGCAGCACCACACCCCTGATACAGCGACGGAGAATCTGCAAAATAGTGTCGGGAGGGAACCTGTTTCGGTGGAAGACCTCCACGAAAATGATGTAAACTTATTCATTGTAGATCTTTACAATCATTCACTGAAAGAACAGCAGCAGGCCTGCATTATTGCATGATCCAAATCTCCAAAACTTGTCATTTTCAGCTTGTAGGTTGATAGCTCG
Organism: Heterobranchus longifilis; assembly: GCA_028570985.1. Taxonomy (NCBI): domain Eukaryota; kingdom Metazoa; phylum Chordata; class Actinopteri; order Siluriformes; family Clariidae; genus Heterobranchus; species Heterobranchus longifilis. Next base: position 6,424 of record JAOVVB010036499.1, read on the forward strand.
GAGGTTGTTTGTTTCCTGTAGCGAAGGGACTTTGGGAACAGGAACATGGATACAGACTTCCTGTGCAGACAGGAAGTAAGGCTTTATCCCCACACTGTTTGGTAAATCTGCCAGACTAGGAATGACACAATTGAAGAGCATCAGCGTGATTCAGGTTCATTCAGGTGGGCAAACGTTGCTTTGTTTAATTTAATCAGAGACGGTTTAGAAGCTACACGTAACGTTATGTAGGCTGTCAAGAAAACAGATTGTGTTCTTTTGAATGACAAGATGACCGCTGCCTGCTGGTATGGAGAGTTATTTCCTCTCATGCAGACACAGAACGTTGGCTGTTGGCTGTAGTCTTTGCGAAGTGTTCAGGTGCAACTTTTTTGACCCAACGGAGACGACGGAGGCCGACAAAACAGTCGGTCCCCGTCGCCTCTAGTTCTTTGGTGTGGGGTTGGTGTGTCTCTGCTCTAAGAGCTTAACTGCAGATAAATGGTTTAGCTACACTATCCAGCTTTGTTACTGAGCCATTCAAAATTGCTCCAACTCTCTTCTTTGTCAGAATAAGCTTTTAAGTACCTCATGTGTATCATTTTGGCTCAGCCTTTTATAGAAGTACTGTAGTTCTAATCGTCAATTTGCTTTAGGGAAACCTGAATTTATTTTATGTTATGGCTCTGTTTTATCTTTGCTCTTCTCCACTTTATGTGTTTTGTTTCTCATCTTAAATTGTCTGCTAGTCTGCTGTTAGTTTATTGTTGTATTTAGTTATATTTTATTTCATTTTAAATGTGCAATATAAAAACGATTAATTGAGTAATTGATTGGTTGAAATCTACTCAAACTTTCAAGAATGGTGGGGGGAAAGTTACAAAAACTGAAGGTATAGCACTGGGCTGGAGTGCAGGGAGAGGATTTCTATGGGATTTATTATACACCTATCTATCTCACAGTACATGGATTTTACTATCAGGCATTATGTTACAGGAGAGCAGGGCTACAATATAATAGAGAGACTTGTTCTTTTATGACGTGACTGTTCTGGGACTGTTGACTTGTAGCCGTGCACCAGACTACCTCTCAGAAAAGCTTTTGGTTTATGAAGCAGGAAGGCCCCTCAGATCCCCCGGTTCTTCTCTTTTAGCTGTTCCACAAAGCAGAACAAAACAATTTAGCAATGCTGTTTTCAGCCATTATGCTCCAAGCCGCTGGAACAGTCTTCCAGAGGATCTGACAGGAGCTGAGAATATTGATATATTTAAATGTAAGCTAAAAACCCATCATTCATCATTTTTGTGGTTTAATTATTTTATTTTATTAACATTTTACTATATATAACATCCTATTTTGTCAGTCGCTTATAAAGCACTTTCAATTGAAAGGTGCTATTAACAAACTTTGATTGATTAATTGATTAATTGATTGTATTGTGAGCCATATATATTGTAATTTGTAGAATTAGAAAATATGTGTAGCTATATAAAGTCTAATAATAGTATCAGTTATGCAGTGATTGCAATATTAGCACACATAACTACCTTTAGATGCTCTCTTGTCATTGTCGTAACAGCTGTTTGTTTTTCAAGTCCATTTTGCTCACCAATTCAAAGTTCCCTCTGCATGTTGCTCTCATAGACGTAGATTTCAGGGGGGATGCAGGGGACATGTGCCCCTCAATATTTAGAACATGTGCATTTGTTCCCCCCCAATAACAACATGCATGTAGCAGAGGACTTTTATTCTGACGAAATTAAAGACATTTCCACTATAAATTGGTGTATTAAAATGCACCAGGATGCACAAATTTGATGCTCAATATTTCCTGGGGGAGGACCCCCAAATCTACATTGCATTCACAAAAGTTAAATCACATAATTATGAGATCTCGTAATTATGAGACAAGATATTTTCTCATAATTATGAGATATTTTCTTGGAGTTCCGTTCCGAGATAAGGTGTCTAATCTGGAGTCAGACCAATGACAGACAGCAAGTGAAGGAAAGGTTCTTGTTGACATTTCCCTGAAGGGGACATCAATCATCTATTGTCTTTCTATTGATATCTTTGTCAAACGAATTCATCCGTGGCCTTGCCATTTCACACTGAGCTAAAGCTCCTACACTCACTCCACATTTACAGATGCTTTTCAGCACACTTCTGGCAGTGTTAGTCTGCACAGTATAATAGCTGCTCGTAGGATGCCTAAGTTTGTAGTTCCAAAATGCGGTTCCCTCATCTCGAAGTCAATGTTGTTTTTTTATGTGTGTCTGAAATCAGGTCTGTGGTTAACACAAGCTTCAGAGATTTTACCGTTTTGTTCTACGACATAAAAAAACGTCGGTAAATACCCCGCTGGTGCATTCCAAAGCTTTTTGTTTAACAAGGCGGTTGCTAACAAGTAGCTAAATGAGACTACAGAACATCACCGTCGCCACTACTAAACTGACGGTGTCACGAAATGCGACCGTTGGTGTAGTTCGTTTATAGCCTAACGTTAGCTTTTTACTTCTGCCGATTGCATTTACGTTTCTAAAATCATAAAAGCGGTGTTCATTTGGAGAGATTATCTTGCTAGACAAAACATGTGAGTATCATAAACTTGTGTTTGCCACAGAGCTTATTTTCAGCAATGATCCAAAATCCAATTAAAAGATCCCATAGGCTTTTTGACCAGGGAACTCATGGCGATGCTAGCTTCCAGGTTGGCCTACAAAAAGACGTCATGCCTTTGGCTCCCTATAGAGCATCAGCTCAACAAATATTATACAGAGATCATTTTTAAAATGCATAATGCTGAAACAAGTTGGATATTGCAGACTTAAATGCAGATTGCTTGTGATGCCTGTTGGTCTACGTGGTGCCGTCGCATGTCAAAGTGAAGTGATGTTACATTGGCGCTCTATACAAACAATCAGCAGTGGCGTAGATTGAACAGATTGTTGGTGAATGCCATGTGATGGCAGTGAGTTCACACTCTCTGAGGAATGTTTGCAATCAGACCCAGTACAGAAACAGATGGGCTGATCACTGGGCACACTGGAGGCCGAGGACACCCAGGATCCATGAAATAAATAGGGGTGCACAAATATAGCTGGATTAGTAAAACTGTAGTGCAACGTATCTCTTTCACCAGGATGTGTGTTTGTGTGTGTGTGTGTGTGTGTCCCTTCCTGCGTGCGTGTGTGCGTGCGTGCGTGCGTGCATGTGCGTGTGTGTGTCTCCATCTGGCTCAGGTGAAGGAATTATGTTAACACTTTTATTTTACAGTGCAGAAACAAGGTGTTTACTTTAATTACATAGTAATTTGCTGCAATTCATTAAAGCCACACTTGGGTATGATCCATTCTGTTGAGACCAGCAGGATTAATTTTAATCAAACAAAAATAAAATAACCACACCCAAAGCAACACCGTATGAACATAGAACAGAGAAACAATATAACTGCACCAGTTCCTTACACAACAAGTTATGTCTAATTTCTTTCCTTTTAACTTTTTAAAGAAAAAATAAGACTTTTTCTCTTACAAATTGCAAGTTTGATTCCTACACAATAAAATATGTATGCCCTTCCTCAATACATTACACTGAGGGGTTTTGCTCTTACATCAGTCTTCCTTGGTCTGGTATGACCGGTGGCTCTATGGTGGATAATGTTATCAAACTGGAAGTTACTGGCTCAGTGTCTTGAATCTGTGCTAGTGTTGCACTGTGTTTCAGCATGTCACAGATAAGTATTTCAATGCTTTTATCACAAAAGTAAAACATGAAGTAAATGCAGCATATCCCACCAGGAGGGGTTTGGTGTTTTATTGTGGTCCCATTCCACTTGCACTAATGATAATGTTATTAAAGCAACTGACTCAAGAACATTTGGGGAAATTAAGGAAACAAGGCCACAGTGGCCACTTTTCAGCAAAAGTAACAAAGTCTCACTTTATGGAATTATTATTTAATCTGGCTGATAATAGTACTTTCTAAATGTTTATGTCTATATAAATGTTTTATATGTAATATATTAACAAGACCAATGAGTCTACAGTTGTTCTAGTGGCTCTGTGAGGGTGCACAGGTCTGAGCTAAATACTAACAGGCTGATGTTTCGCAAATATGTTTGCCATGTCACAATAACCGAGCATGATAACATGCTAACATTGTCTAATTAGCATGTAACACAAACAACAGCTGGAGTGGAGGAGATATATATATATATATATATATATAAATTAAAGTCCTCCACAAGTATGTAAAAATAATCTGCTATTAATATCAAGCAGTGTATTAAATGTGTTGGTTTAGTTTTCCCAAAAAAAGTTAAAATTAAAATAAAAAAACTCAAGCCCCGCCCACCACCACTGCCATAGTTACAATATGGAATGTCCCAGCCACAAGTTCATCACAATTCATCCATAGTTTTGGCTCTCTCTCCCTTCAGTTATGTTATTGGGTTTATTTCTTCATTAAAACATTTTGTCACTCAATTATCTAAATAATATTTCAAAGACATTTCTTAGCTTAGCAACAGCTTCAGGAATAATACAGAATTTTAACATTTCAATTGCATTTTGCATTGCAATATTGCAAAATATGAAGATATGTCAAAAGCTTTTATCTGCCAAACCATCATTTTATCTGCCAGTCCAGCCAGTTGCATCGCTTAGATTGTCTCTGCTACATATGAACTGAATGCAAATCCTGCATGGCGGCCGGTCATCAAATGCAATATTTGGTTGGTGTTGACATGTACATCAAAAGGCGTTGACAGTGGTGACTCTTTAATTTTTTAAAAAACAACGTACTATAGCAGCACTAACATGTCGATGACAGCATATCTATCCAATGATGCAAAGCAGACAATCAATCATGAGAAAGAGCTTTCAGCAGTTGGACAGCTTGACAGTTTGTATCTGTTACTTGTCCAGATATTAAAAGTGACAGTGTCTGAGAGGAACACACAGCTGCTATGTTACTTTCCTGCTCACGCACATCTATTAATACTCATCAGATGTAATGGACAGGGCTAATTATTTGAAGCCTGACGTGAACTATATTGAGAGGTTTGCTCTCATAGTCTTAATGGAGGTCTGTGGCTTGAAGTGCAAAACACATTTTCACCCTCATTAGACAAAAGCATTGGAGCTGGCGTTTGGATATTATATTTTAAAGAAATACATTACTGCTGAAAATTGCTGTTAGTCTCCCCACCCATTGTCTAACATTACATCATGTTCGATTTCACAGAAACATTTTGGCACCAAATTCCCTATCAAAATAAATCTCAGTGGATCACATGACACCCACAAGACATGCTGTGTTGTAAGTGTGAGTACTGCAAAATAAAACTCTTGCTCTGTTGTAGTACAGTTAACAGGGTTTGCCAAAACCATTATGGGAAATATATGAAATTATTAAATGATATTAAACAAGACAAGGCAGACTGAGGGGAAAGTGGGTACACAAAAAAGAGCATTACAGCACTTTAATCACAAAATGACTCCTGAACTGAACATCACTGACTAATGATATAACAGTGTGTGGATATCTGTGCAGATCTCCATTGTCTGCAATTTCTCCACTATCGTCAACCCCTTAAATCAAAAGCTCTCTGTGCACTGTTGATCATTAATAATAAACAGCAACCACTGTGTACTAGTGAGAAGTCACGGATGAAAACGGAAGAGAGGGAATAAATCAGGAGAAAAAAGGCAAGAGATTTTTAAGGGAAATAACTTGTCTTTCGGTGTTTCCTCCTCAGTGGGAGAACACTCAGCTGCAGCAGTTTTTACTCTTTTATTGGGGGGTCTTCATAGCAGCACGCAATGGCTGACTGTACGTGCTGGACCTAAATGGGGTGCATTTGCATACAAATGACATACTAAAGGTTAGAAGTATAGAAATGGTGTTCCAGTTGAATGAAACAATAATCTTGTTTGTATTTTGCTTTCCACTTACACAGAATGTGTTGTTTGTATATTATGTAGAAAAACAATTATCTAACCTTCAGAGAGTTCAGCTGTGGTGACGTAACACAGACATTAAGTGGGCACCATTCCCTTAAGGGGCTTCAAAATAAAGAGAAATTAAAGTTTAATATGCTTTTCAAATAGCACTAATCACTCCCTGGGGTCATATAGAGTGCTTTTTGAATATGCATTAATTGGAGAAGGGGTTCCTTGCCACTGGTCATAGAGCAATTTTGACTGATTAGCTATTCATTTGTTATGAAAGTTTTCTCTAAATGAAATAAATTCAAACTATAGAGAAGAGTAAGTTAATCCAACCCCCACACCTTGGTGTTATGTAACCAGAAATTTAGAAAGAGCTGCCTGTGATGGAACCGGATGGGGAAAGTGGTAAACACATTTATGTCTAACTGCCTGTTTTTAGAAACAAAAAGGTTGACATTGATGATTTAATGGATTTATTTTTTTCTCAGTGCAAATTTAACTTGATTTAAATGCATCACAATAAAGGGTTGACTATTAGATTGAGCTAAAATATGCATGGTTAAAGTTTAGTCATGATCTGACATGGAGCACAGTCTCCCAACAGACCTATTGTTGCTTTATTGACATTACAATATATTATGCACATTCAGTTGTTGTCTTGTGGCAAATCTTTTCTTTTTTTTAAAAATATATACATATGTATATATTTGGACCATGTGTGTGGAAGTGAGAAAACAATGATGTAAACAATCAAGTCATGGTTCCCACAGGTCCTTGAAATCCTGTCCTTGCACATTACATATATCGCTTATACTGTGAACATTTGCACATTTCTGTCAATATTCAAATGCATTCAGTAGCTCATACTATATTCCAACAAAGCTTCAAACCCTAGTAATACTCTGTTTATCACCCACTCCGTGCACAGTAACTCTCCATTGGTTTGTCCATCTTCTTCTCAGGTCGCAGTAAAAAGAAGGAACATTGCCAGAATGAGGATTTACACCCACTGGAGGACACAGAGGCTTGTCCCTGTGATGAGTTTTTGTCCCAGCCCTATGGGAACTGGTCTGCATGCATCCTCCCTGATCCTTCAGCCCCGGGGTCCCTGCAGGGCTGGATGAGCCAGCGGGAGGTGAAAGAGTGTGGCCAGGGTCTGCGCTACAGAGCTGTGGCCTGCATTGACCAGCAGGGACACCTGGTCAACCCCACACTCTGCACAGACTCAGGTAGGACTCACAGAAATCTATTGCATTTCACTAGTTTAACGTATTGACCTTTTTCAAGACTGCAAAATTGTAGCCTAATATTATAGACTGAATCTGCGCTTTATTGCACTTCATTCTTTCAGCCCGACATTGTGTTCATGTTAGCCCATTGCTTGTTAACCAATAAGCATCGAGCCGCATCCCCACTGTTAATAACCTCTATCCAGGGTTGGGTAGTAACTGATTACATGTACTTGAGACATAATCAGATTACAAACAATACATAACTATAATCAGCCCAGATTACATTAAAAAAAATAGAATTACATTATAGTTACACTGTCAAGAATTACTTCCATACATTTTTGATTGCATCTTTAAAATATGGGATTTTTATTTATGTAAAGGTCATTTTATTGCCATGTTATTTGTATTCAGTAACTGACCTGCCTCTACCAAGCTAGTTAAATAAAACAACACATTCAGTACTTCAGCATGTAGGATAAACATTAGTGTTGTGATGGTGAAACCCTAATTATGTAATACAATGCCATCTTGTACTTGGTGGTTATTTGAAATGTTTGGATTCTGCATATTTGTCCTATTTTTCTGCACATTTCAGTGTAAAAGACAATTGGTTGGATAATGCTAATAAAGTTATCCAGGGACAGCAAACAAATAAAAACATTATACAACATGAACAATTCTTAAGTACTATGTGTTACCACAGTGTAGGAATGAGACACTCATTAGTCAGATAATTAGCTCTTGGTGTCAGAGTGAGCGAGCCCAAGGTCTGGTGTAGCGTGAGCCAGTGGTACGTTTGTCTGACATTATTAATGTGATCCTCACTCCAGCTGCTGCAGCAAGTTTGAATCAGGCCTCCCCTTTCTGTCTGCCAATGTTCAATTTCAGGCTACATGGTGGAGGTTTGCCACATCCCTTGCCCCCTGGACTGTAAGCTCAGTGACTGGTCAGCCTGGTCAGGCTGCAGTGCATCCTGTGGCAGCGGGTTGAAGATCAGGTCCAAGTGGCTCAGGGAGAAAGCTTTTAACGGGGGACGCCCATGCCCCAAGCTGGATTTGAAAAATCAGGTAAGGTGTGCACTAGTGCTTCTATATCCATAGCATCCTGTACAATACAAGAGGGAAACTAACAGCAGGTTTACATCAGGCACGGATCCGCTGTGATTTGCTGCGAAGTGCCGGGGAGCTCCGCCTGCTTCCATTCGGCGCCCATATTAAGAAGTTGTGCCGTTTACATATAGCACACGGCGCACCACGGAGGTCTGCAAATAGCTCGCAATCTGGAGCGATCATTTCGGTGTCTGGTCTATTTTTTCCACATGCCGCGAGTGAATCTTGCATGAAAACATACTTATAATCTATTATAAACCATGTAAAACACATATTATACATGTTATAAATGATCTGATTCTGATAAATGCTCAAATATGCATCCCCTGTGTGCCAAGCCTTGTGATTTTCCTGCCCCTCTTCCTGGTGTTCTCCTGGAGTTTATGATGAAATTCCATCCACTATATTTATTAGAAATAACCTAGTGTCACTACTGTTTGTGATTGTGCTTTTAAAGTGACGTTAGTATTCAAATATTTGTCCGTTGTTTCTAAACAGAGAGGGACACAGACAAGCCTGTGTCTATGTTGCTTGATGTGAGACACACACACACACACACACACACACACACACACACACATGCACACACACACACAAATCAGCTCCACGTGCGATTAGTAAACAGCAGAGGGGCAGAATCACT
>JAOVVB010036546.1:0-15340 GCA_028570985.1 Heterobranchus longifilis
CACACACACACACACACACACACACACACACACACACACACAGACACACACACACACACACACAGACACACACACACCTACAGAGAATGTGAAAATTGACAAAAACACAAGCATGCAGAGACACATTTGGTTTGGCAGGGAGTTTCTCCAGAGACAGAAGTGTGTGTGTGTGTGTGTGGGAGTGAAGGGACAGATTCTGCAGAGCAGCGAGCAACAAACTTTTTGTATTTCATATATCAAACATGTAAACTGGGTCAACATATTGTCCCAGAGAATGGTTGCAGGCAAACAGCAGATTTAATTGCCAGGCAGTACACATTAGCAGACAGAGGGTGACACCTCAGATTATCACAGTCTGGTAAAATGACTATGGATGTTGATGATGATAATACTTCATTGTCAGACCAAGTCTGAAATGTTTCTTGCATAACAGCAGCTCCATTTGCAACATCAACAAAGACAAAATGTAAGGCAAGAAACAAGGATACATACACACACACACACACACACACACGATCTGGGATTATGCTCCATATTTAATTTGAGGATTGACTGGTGCACAAAAGAGTGATTGAGTCTAACCTTGTTAAAACATGGAACCCTGTACCTCCGATTTAATTCATATTCACTGTTCAGGACGTGGCTGGGGTCAGAGACAAAGTTGTTGGCCAGTCTTAGTATGTTATTAGTGCAGGCTGATCCATGTGCTGTGGTGAACAATGACAGAAAAAAACGCATGGCAACATGTTTAAGGCACGGGTTGAGGCTAATGTTGTCTGACCAGCGACAGTTTAAGCTATAATTTGCTAGCATTTAGTGGTAACATTTGAAAACATGAAATAAATGAGCCGTCAACACTGTTAACGTGTTAACAAAATCATTGTATTCAAGATTTTGGTATGTTCGCTGCCTGTCATTGGAGGCCAGCAGTAAAGTTATAGCTTAACATTGATTCCAATTCTGAAATGACTTGTTGTTTTGGCCTTGACTTCACAGCCAAGACTTGAGACTTGACTTTGTCCCACTTTTGCTAATCCTTGTACAATTATGGAACAGTTAAAACCACTTGAAATGTTAAATGTGAAACAAAGGTGTTACAAGTTATGAATGACAACTGAGCAAACTGAGCAGATACGGTTAAACGCTCTAGAAATAGCTAGTAGATCATAATAAATTCTCATCACTGATATACTGTATGTTTTTTTGCTTCAAGGAAAAAAATACAGCATGGTCAAATTTATGCCCAACCATGTAGGCTTACAGGTCACTGAAATATGGATAAAAAGGTGTTTTTGGTAGGATCGTATTGAGGTGATTTTCAAAACTTTGCCTTCATACAATTACTAAAGACTTTTTTTCTGTTATAGTGAGGAAACAAAATCAGTTTTTGTTGCAATTAGTGTGAGGTTGACCCACATTTACAATGCAAGTAGAGTTAAGACATTTTTGTTTAATTACCTCCGCCAAGGAGGTTATGTTTTTGGTTTGGTTTGTTTGTTCGTTGGCAGGACTACGGAAAAACGACTGACCCGATTTCCATGAAACTTGGTGGAAGGGTGTAGCATGAGCCAAGGAAAGACCCATTGAATTTTGGAGTGGATCCGAATCACTGGGTGGATACACAAAATATTTTTCACTTTTGTTAACATTAAGAGCTAGGGCATGGCCTTGGCGGAGCGCTGCGTTCTCCGAGCCCTTCTAGTTTGAAATGTTATATGAGCAATCAACACCACATGGACATCTATTGAGCCAAGGTATCAGTTAATTAAACATAAACATGTAAAAACTGTCATCATTTATGAGCTAAGTCATTAGGCCCTAATGCCGTCACATACAGTATATGGATGTAAAGTGAGAAGTTGCTGCATGGTATCTGTGGATGGCTGAGCTTTGAAGGCAGAGGAGCTCACGTGTGACTGTCATGGAAGCTGGGATGGTAACGTCATGCAGCCAGGACAGAGTAGTTGTGGTCTCTACAGTGAAGCTGTGGAGGAGCACAGCGGCTCCCCCCCTACGCTGTCCTGAGGTCTTTGGAGAGAGGAGTCGCTCTGAGACAAGCACGTGTATCCTGCTCTTCTCACATGATTCATCTCCACCAGCAAGCAGCCCGAACATGAATTATTCACTCTCCACTGTGACACTGAGGAAAAGCGAGAGGAAGGGTGGAGGGGTCGTTGAATATGGGATGAAATGAGTAATGCACAGAAATGGAAGGGAAAAGGGTAGGGTGATCTCGATTAGGGAGTACCTGACAAAAACGTGGTGGAGAGCTGAAATAATTTATAGTTGAAGTCATACAAAATATGGAGTGGATTACACATATTTTCAAATAGGTGTTGTTGGTCAACATCATTGCAAACAGATGGGAGATCGTTTATGTACATACTGAAGAGCAGTGGTCCTAAAATCGAGCCTTGTGGCACTCCCATGGTTCAGGTTTTTAGGGGTGATAATTTATTGTGGATCTGCACGCACTGTTGTCGGCCACGTAGGTATGATCTAATCCACTTTTGTGAAGTTATGGAAAGGTCGTAGTTAGCCAGTTTGTTGAGTAGTATTTGATGGTTTACTGTCTTAAAGCCTTTCACAGGAAGACTGCGCCCACCACCCCTGCCTTTATCTAGAGTCCTTTTTATACAGAGAACACACAATATTTCTTTAAATAAGGCATGCCATTAGGCTGCCTTTGCCTTTTTCCTCAGAACCAAACAACCCTGCCATAGTGCCGCCCCAGTGTGTGATTTCACATAGCATGCCGGCATTCCAGGAGCATTACTAATAACTTGCTCAAGTCTTCTCGACAGAGGCAAAAAAAACACACACCTCAAGCGAGCATAAAAACCTTTTTGCACAATTGACGAAGTTTGATAAAATTTTGACGTTTCCATGCAGTTTTTCTAATGCGATACTTCAAAATGTGCATAAAAATGAGTTCTTGGAAACACGGCTTACGAAAAAGGTGAGCACATCTTTCCCTTTTCCCTTAAAAATACATTATGACAGTTTTCTCAGAAGGCCAGATCTGGCAGATTCCTAGAACTACAAAAAACAAACAAAATCAAAGCACACTACAGGTGGAGCCCTCTGGAGGCTTTGATGAGCGAATATACTGGAGTAGGTGTTAACAAAGTGCATCATCCTGACTTCACCCCTTCAGCCATTATTCATGACACTGGGAAGTATGGGTGCACGCTGTGTACCTGTGCAGTGTAACTCCAGAGCCTGATGTCACCGGTGATTGGAGGACTGACGTCACTGCAACCCAAGACGACACTGAACTATAGCAGCTTGGCTATGACCGTGGCTGCTTGTAAGATAGATTAGCAGTTGGAGGATGGCATGAACAGTAACTTCTGTTTTGTTTTAGACCATTTTAAACAAGACATTACCACCATCCCACATTATGTGTTTGCAGGATACATTACTGACTGAGATTCTCACGCTCGGCTTGGGCACCATGCATTTCACAGGAAAAGTAGGATGATGCATTGAGTGTAGTGAGTCATATTTATACTGTACATCAGCATGCATACTACGACAACAGCTCTGGCGCTGTGTAAATCATCCACCCACACATCAGAGTGGTGGTATTACTATGATAAAGGATCAACAGTGGCAGGTCTGCTCGGATGTGATGTCATGCTCTGAATGCTACAGATAAATGTCTCATTTAGAGAAAAAGAGGCCATTTTCCAGGACGTGCAGATAAGCTGTAATGTATCTACTCTGCACAAAGTGTCTCATGTAGAGCCTCTCGTCTGAATCAACAGGTGGAGGAGGGCTCACTGGCTGCTACACCCAAACACTGGAGTAAGAAACAGCATCCCCAAAACACTGAGTCAGTTCTCAACATCCACTCTCAGTCCGACATCTGTAAGCTGATCCTAAGTGGGCCACAGGGCTTCTCCAAGAGGACAGAGGAAACCACTCTGTTAGTGCCCATCTTCACACACTCACACTCCACTGAAACCATTCCTCAAAACACACACTCCCCACACACACACACACACACAACATGATTCCCTCAAACACACACATAGCATCACGGCCTCTCCTGAATTATTCAGTGTGGTGGCAGCAGCTTGTGTCTAAGTGACCTGACCTGTCCTGAGTGTATTGCAACAAAGAGGTAATATGAGATCCGGAGTTCAGAGCCCCATGAGGAATTCCAGGTAATCCCACTGCCATTTCAAGATGTTTAACAATACTGTAATATCAATTATTCAAACGTATATTGAATCAGAGTGATACTAGGGCTGGGCGATATGGCCAAAATCTTCTATCCCGATATAGCTCATTTCATATCTCGATAATGATATATATCACGGTATAGCATGTTTTCTGGTAATTGAATAAATACATCATCTATATGAAATAACCACATGGTAAAGCTTGTTTTTGTATACTCCTGTGTGAATTATATACTTGAAAAATGAAAAGTACTGAGTAGGCCTATTTTTTAATATAATTAGGAAGTTGCAAAATGAATATAACAGTTTCAAGTGAAATTATAGAGAAAAAATGAGTATTTTTTCCAGCTATACATGGACTATGTTTACATGCCTGCACACAAATAGTGTGATGTAAAAACAAACTGCAATCTTCAAATGATGTTCCCTGAAATGATTTCACATCAGAATTTCTGAGAAATTTGAGTGAGTATGTGCTTGTTTTTATCACGATATCTCAATATATGATTTTATCATGATACGATTCTATTGAAAGACGATAAATTACCATATTCTTTGTACTGGGAGAAACAAATGAACTTGACAAAACCTTTAAAATAACTTTTTATATGTCAGTCCAAGTCCCTGCCTGACCTTTCGAGAGAAGATAAGTTGTCGATCCAAGAAGAATGACATTTCTTCTACTCTGCAGGCTCTCTTTCTCCAGGTTTGTGTCCCCAATTTCTCCTATTCATTGCTTTGTCTTCCTGTCCTCACTGGACTACAATAATAATAATACTCATCCTCGTTTATCTCCATTCTCTCCTCTGAGCTCGCCAAAAGATACTGTACATGAGATAACTGATTGTCTATGGTGGTCAGACGAGGACAGGGAGGCAGGTGGTCACATCTTACTGTGATATCACTCTGCAGGACCTTCAGGTTACATAATCTGGATTCATCTGAGATATAAAAGGTCCTGAGGCAGTAAGCGCGAACATCATCATCATCGTCATTCTTTCCAATTCTCCTGCATCAACACTGATCCATTCATAATGGCACAGATGCTTGAGGGAGAAAAACATTAATAAGACTTCATTTATGACCTGGGATTTGCTAGTAAGTATGATAGAAGGTAAAAAGTTGCTTTCCCAATTGTCAAAAGAAGGACAAACGGGAACATTTTTGTTGCGCTCCGCTGTACAAATGGCAACCCCAGATGTGTGCCGTTTGTCAAAATCTGAGGACGGATCCCTTTTGTCCCGAAACTCTTCGAAACGTTGCCGCAGATCCCGAACATCCGTGAAGACCCAACAAGCCCGAAATCGCCGCATGCCCTGGTGCTATGCTATGGGGCCCCAAAATGAGTGTGTCAGGTCCTGGAGTATCAAGTTATATCTTTGTTGGGACCATGTTTGGAGACTTATTTGGGGTACTTACCAAAATTGGCATGGAAGACCCTGGAGGGGGCCCAAAGCTGTGTGCCAGGTTTGGGGCCTCTAGCACATTCATGGAATACTGAGGTCCACCATGACATTTGGGCACACCAGCACTCCATTCTAATGTGTGCCAATTGTCAAAACTTGTCTGGGCCTAGACAAATCCTGTTGTTAGGGGGTCTTATTCAGACCCACCAATCTCACCTCATTTAATCAATGGCACATGGCCTTCAAGTCAGAACAGGTTCCAGCCTTCTAGCTGAATCACAAAGGGCCAGAGACCAGTTGAATGCACTTGACATGATCTCTGCCCTTTTGCCACTGGATGGAATTTGACAATTGCCACACATTAGAATGAAGTAGTGGTGTTCCCAAATGTCATTTCATATAAGTCCAAAATGGTATGTGTCAGGGGCCCCAGAATTAGTGAGGAAGACCCTGGAGGGGCCCCAAAGCTGTGTACAACATTTGGGATCTCTAGCACCAAGTTATATCTTTGTTGGGACCATGTTTTGGAGGCTTATTTGGGGTACTTCCTATTGTGTCAGCACATAGCTCCCGGCACGTACTTCGTACTGTCGCTCTTTACACTACCAGGAGGCAGGGGGGTGACGGGACTGGGTGTAAATAGCTGAATAGCTGCAGAGTGACTATTCTCAACCGGGCGCAAATAGACACAATAAAACAACTGATGCATCAAATAAAACCTTCTGCCAGGATCAGACCACAAGACATCAGCACAAGAATGGCATGACACGACAGAATCTCTGAGGCCTCACGATGCCATGACAGTTATATATAGAGTGACAACTTCTATGCTCTGTGACACTGACCCATACAGGAGAAGACAACATTCTTATGTGGGATAGTAAAGTTGGTCCATTTCACCTCCTTCCTGATCACCAAGTCATGAAGGACGGCAAGCTATGACTGGGTCAGGGTCCGCTGTGTAGTCTGCTATGCTTCTTAACACTAGAAGTGCTGGAATTTCATAACTACTAGAATTGCTGTAAGCTGTCATTTTGAGCGCCAGATTTCAAACTCTATAATCTCTCATGATAAATAGCCATTTGAGATATTAATGCATTTATTGTGTTAGGATATTGAATGAAATAACACCAAAATGTACATGTTAACAAGTTTAATTAGACTTTTTGGTAGTGTGACATTTATCAATATTCATATCATTGTGTATAGCCTAGTAAACCAGAATTATTTCATACATTCACACCAGTATTATTCCATAGAGAAATTAAAATACGAAACATTACTCGTGACTGCTAGTGACCTTTCTCCGACAATAACAATGATAGTTGCTAAGCAACCGAGATGCATCATCAGAATATATATATATATATATATATATCAATATGACCGTGTATGGCTGAAATAGGTAAAAATTATTCGACTTTCTTTGCCTTTTGTGTAATTTATATAGAATATATTTTGAACTAAAATACAGACAGTTTTAGGTAAAGTCATGAACCAGCAGAATTGTATTTTGGAATTCAGCAAAGTTATATTACACATATAAATTTCAAAAAGGTCAAAATGAAAGGCTGTTCCAGTGATAATCATGTCACAATAAGAGTTTATACTCTATGATCGCCTAATATGACACAGTGACCATCTCAAAAGACAAAACACTGTGGCTTGCCGACTAAATTGTTGTTATTGTTTTGTTATTGTTTATCCATTCTGAATGGATGATGGAGGCTTTAGTATAAGGGCTG
Organism: Heterobranchus longifilis; assembly: GCA_028570985.1. Lineage (NCBI taxonomy): Eukaryota > Metazoa > Chordata > Actinopteri > Siluriformes > Clariidae > Heterobranchus > Heterobranchus longifilis. The sequence goes on from JAOVVB010036546.1 coordinate 7,342, forward strand.
ATTAGTGAGAGGCAAGCAGAGGTGGATCCTCCACGTACACGTGTGTGTGTGTGTGTGTGTGTGTGTGTGTGTGTGTGTCTCACTGTGGGTGAGGCAGGGCTGATCAGTGGGTAGAGACAACAACAGAGTGCTATCTCCGGTCAGCAGACCTGTACGGACCACAGCCTACTGTCTCCTTTAGAGATACTGTACACCCACACACACACACACACACGCAAAACAAAACACACACACATGCATGCACTCACATGCGCTTATGCACACAAACACACATGCATGGCTATGCATTCTGTGCAGCCCTTAAAAGTGCATGCACGAAGACATACTTGAATTGGGGCGAGAGAAAAGGGAGGAGGTGTACTTTTTATTTGGGTCATATTTTCATATCATATTTTATAAATTCCCTCCCATCTTTTCTGTGGTTGTTTACTGGTCTCCTGTAGCTCCGCAGACCCCCCTCCCTGCAGCTCTCCCACCCCTCCCTGAAGGAATGTGCATTTGAAATCAACCGCTTCTCTTCCCTTTCCATTCCACCTCACCCGTAGCCTGCAGCCAGGCATGTGGATGGCAAAAACGTGTAAACGTCTCGAGGAAACAGAGAAACAGAGAGGGAGTGGGTGAGAGGAACAAGGAGGGGTGGTGTGAGAATATAGATGGGAGGGTGTGAGAGAATGAGGTCTCAACGCCGGTCTCCTAACAAAGCAGATCTGCTCTCCTGCTCTTCCCTCCAGGGGTGCAACAGCCTGCTTTGCTTCCTTCATCCCTCCATCCCCGTTTTATCCCTCCCTTTCTCTTCTTCTTTCTCCGAGCTCCTGCCATCAAGAGCCAAATGTGCAAACGCTATAAGGCACCATCTGCCCTGAAGTATAAATTTGCCTGAGTGAGTGGGCTGTGCAAGCAAAGTGTCTTCCTCGGGAACACGTTTTAAAAGGAAACATTGAAATTGACCTAGAAAATAAAACACCTTCCAATATGTATTATATAAAGATAACAGTTTTTTTCTAACTGTAGGTGCTCCATATGCACAAGAGCAAAACAACATAATAAACATGCAGAATTCTGATCACACATATTCATTTATACACCCACTGGAAGACATACAGTACTTGGCACAGTGACGGATAACAGGGAAAACGTGTTGGATTCCCTCTCTCCATCCTCCAACTCCCTCCTTCCTCCATTCTGCCCACCCACCTTTCCTCCCCCGAATTTCCTCTCCGCTACCCTCCTGTCCTCCCCTCTCCTCACCCAGCTCACACCCCATCACCTCCGCCCACCCACTGCACAGATAAATTATACATCAGAGACCTTCTCTCCTTTTCTCTTCTCTCCCTCAACATCTATCCACCCTAGGACAAAAAAAAAAAAAAAAAGAGACTGTGCTCGAGTGAACATTATAGAAAAAGCTGACACCAATTCAAAATGGAGATTTCGAGGCTCGATACCTTCTTGAATATCTGTGATAGAAAATCAGGTTGTGTGGGCTTGCGGAGGCTCGGGCTACCGTGGGAAGACAACAACACCCAGCCTTTCAAGTGTGGCGCATCCCCTCCCTCTCACACCTCGCGTTGCCATGGAGACAAAAGTTTAGCGCTGGTCACGGTAACGTTATGTAGGTCAGAACGAGATACCTCTCAAAACAAAAACACCAGGCAGCAGAAGAGTGAAAGTCACGCCTTCGTTAAGACGCAGAGAATGCCAGAAAGTTTGGATAACGAGCAGCGCCGATATGAGAAAACAGCTCAAACAACACAAAACTACGCTGAATGTTTACAGTGGGAATAAACAACATTTCACTGGGATTTGAGGCTTTTTCAGTCTGCCATCAGGCGCCCATTGTGTGTCAGAAAAGTCTTTCACTGCAGCCTAATTAGTGAATGTTCAATAAAGACAAGGAATTACTATTTCTCGACAACAAACTGGGTCACTGTTGATGCGTATACAAAGCGTTTCTTCAGCGTGAAGAAAGCTGTGGCTCGGTCATTTCCCTTAAAATGAGGGAAATTCTTGTCTTCAGGCAAATTTTCAACAGCGTGCCCCATGCTGTGAGATGTAATGTCAGTGTGTGTTGTGTGTCCGCGTCAGTGCGCGGACCCCCTGTCTAACCGATCAGCATCTTCGCATTCAGCTGCCACATTCTTTCCTCATGGCACGCTGAGCTAAAATTAAAACCTCCCTTTCTTCCCTTTTCATCAAAAATAACCGTCTCTGGCTTTTATCTCTCCTTTCTTCTTTATCTCTCCCACTCCCTCTCGCAGCCTCCTCACCCTTTCTGCCTTCCCTTTCCATCGGGGACCAGAGAGAGGTTTGCTTTAATTACTGAACTATTTTTCACACCGGCGGAGAAAGACAGAGACACACTTCAGACACCCACACACGCCCACTGTCATGCTCCCAGCATCCTTGCACTGCTTTTAATGCCTATACTCCCAAGCCTGTGTGAGCATTTGCTCGTGTTTCATTTTTATAAAAAAAAAAAAAACTTTCCTCATCCACGGTCACTACTTCATAGCAGTCGCAGATACAAAAGCAGCATTTCACTGCGAATAAATATGCTAAATTAATTAAGCAATGTTTGCTATTCTTGGTGCAGTATGATGAAAAAATGATGCAGACTTTGTGAAAAAAACAAAACTTTGAACTGGATGGGAAGGCACAGAGTCAGCGAATGTGTAATTAATAAACTGCCTTTCGGAACAGTTAAAAAAAAAAAAATCTCAGAGGAATATGAGCCGCAGAGAAACTGGAGCAAAACGTGAGCGACTGGTACAGTGACACGTTTGGCTTCGAAGCAGGAAGAGTAAAAGGAGGGAGGGTGTTCCCCTCTTTTTGGCTCGCTCCCTCTGTGCCTCTGTTTCCTCAGTCTCTAAATCTGACGCTACCTTTTAAAGCCCAGGACACTTATTACACTTATCAAGCCCTCGCTTGCACTTATATGTAATTATCCATTAAGTTCCTGTGGGTAGACTTGCATCAGCAGCGGCTGGGTAATTAGTTTATTGTAGCCATTCTCTATTTAGCAACACTTGCAGCTTACAACTTACACAGCAGCTAATGCTTTGCTACTTTATATGATTAGTTTTTAGCCATAAATGGCCACTGCATATTTAACTGCTTGGACGGAAATGAAAAAAAGTCAATCAATAGAGACAGACATTGTGGATGGATCAAGAGCCAAAACAGAAACAACTACTTCAATGAAGTCTTAGCATGGCAAGCCAGAGATAAAGCGTTTGGCAGCAGCTGGAGACGGAGGGAGACACGGTAAGAGAAGCAGAGGAGGAGGGAGGCAGAAAAGGAAGTAAAATGGGCCAGTGTGTCTGGCTGCTAAAGGGGGCTCCCGCGGGATGGGGAAGGGGGGACAGGACAGCCCGGTGGAGGTTCCAGCAGCACACTAACACAGTCCCGTCCATTCACTGGGCCAGTGGCACGGGGAAGCCACTAAAACTGAAACCAACAAAATCTTATCTTACATAAACTGACACCTGAAACACATCGATACTTTGAAAGCAGTTATTCGGGAATGTTGGTCTCATTTTATCTCTCTCTCTTTTTAAACTGCATCACTTGTAAATAAACATTACAAGAAATATGTGATCCTCATCACTGTAGTATTACAATAGCACCCATTTCCTACCTCATTATTCACCTTAGAATGAGCTGTTTTTATCTACATGGGGATCGGGTCTCGAGGCGGCCATCTTGCAGCTACAGTAGCCCAGAACAGACAAACCTGTCTCTAGAACGGGCCTTTCGCGTTTTGAAATTTAGTTGGCGCCCGCCGGAAATGCACCGGCAGGAAAACGTAGAAGAAGTGAGTGTTTGTTTTTGCCCGCCAACATTTCGTTTGTGAGTAGTTTGTGAGAAATTTGCAGCCAAAATCAGTTCTATTAGCTTCTTGTCCCTGGAGGCCACCGTAGCTTGTGCATTTCTCTGAAAGGGAGGGGTGAGCGGGATAGTGTTTCAATTGATCTAGAACCTCACCACTAGATGCCGCTAAAAACTACACACTATACCTTTAAGTAGAATGAGGTGTGCTTGTTGATTTAAGAAAATTTTTTTAGTGGTCTCTTAATTTTTTCCAGAGCTGTATATCCTTTATTTAACTCGGTAAAAGACATCCCCTGAAAGACAGTATGTCTACCTCTGAGGTAAACCGAGGGGGAAAAAACTACAACTGAGGGACCTATGCCCCCTTAAGACCCCTCGTGGCACCGGGCCCGAGCCAGACCATACAGCGTTGGAGTATGGTCTGGCTGTGCGACACTATGAACCATCCAGACCTCTCAGGTCGTGTGGGACGGGTCTGCTTTCTCAGTCAGAACTAAACACGGAGAAGCAGCATTCAGTTTTTATGCTCCATATACCTGGAACAAACTGCCAGTCTGCTGAAAGACTTTTCTATTTGTCTTTTATTAAATCAAATAATTATTAATTTCTTACACTGCACTGTAACTTTTATTCTTGTATTTTGTCTAGTTTAGCTTGTTTTTTATCTTCCATTCTCTTGAATGACTAAATGCCATTTTAATGTTTTATGTAAAGTGCTTTCAATTGCCTTGTTGCTGAAATGTGCTATATAAATAAACTTGCCTTGCCTTGAGAGTTGCACTAAAATTATGTGCTCCAGTTTTCCATCTCTATTGGCCACTTAAATGTTGCTTGGTAAGAACAGAAATTATCAGCCATTGTTCCTGGCCGAGAAGCTCAGAGAGATTCTTTAACACACTGGAGACCTCTCAGTGACTCGCAAAAGTGGGTCTCCTTTGCTTTCCCTTCAAAAAAAAAATCTAGCATCCTATCATTATGGAGAGGCAGATTTACACCTGAGTGCTCTAAGTAAATTGTCTTTACCTTTCTCGGTTTCCCTCTGAGGAGAGGAGAGAGGAGGAGCAAAGCTGAGGGAAACCAATTCATTTGAGGTGGTGCTTGGCAGAGAAATAACAGTGAGAGGTCAATTTATCATATTTGGCCAGAGGACACTGGTACATTTACCCTTCACTGGTTCACATTCAGTACTGGTTTCTTTTTAAGCTCCACAGAGCACAACATAAAACCTCAAAATGGTTTTCTACTGTCTGTTTGTTTGCTGTATGCAAGTAGTGCTGAATAAGTAAAACTAATTTACAGAGTGACTGTGGAGAGAATTAGAGGTAGAAAACACTTCTGTACAGCATAGGACTGCTGCAGACGTAGGCGGGCCAGTTTCCATAACAACCTGAAAAAAAAAATATATATAAAAAACCAAACAACTTCAGCTAATTTATTCTTGAAGTTTGGGTGCAAGAAAGCAAGTCTGCTCATCTATTTGTGCCATTGAGAGACATTAACATATAACTGCAGCCTAAGTTGATTGTTCCTAAAGTGAAACTTGCTAATTCTCTTCACCACGCCTCCTTTATGTTCTCTAAACTATTGCACTTGAATTTGTTGCTGCCACATCAGTTCTGTTCATAGGCGCTGATTTATGTTTTCTATGTATAGTAAATTAATTAAGTAAAGTTTGGAAATCAAACACACAGCACGTTTTTCTCTCAGAACATACAAAAATTGCAACTCACCAATATCACTGAATCAGTGGAGCGCTGGGCTTTTTTCTATGCAGATGGCCCCATTGAGGAGTGATGCAAGACAGTTTTGAGGGCTTCATTGCCTCATTAGACAGCTTGTCTCCACATATCACACACTGGGGGCTCGGAGCATGCAAGTCACAGGTCGCAATTAATCCATATTTAAGGTATGACTCGCTGTATTTCCTATTGAAGGAAGCTTCTTTTTTTGCAGTCTCTGCCTCTGCTCTCGCTGCGTTATCGTCAACGTTTGGTCTCCCCTACCGAACAAACTCTCATGCAACGTTTGTTTTTATTCATGTTTTTTACTCATGTTTTTTACTCACTACTTAAGGATTAAGTAAGCAAGTATGATCTTTTCCTAAACTGAACTAAGTATGGTGCCCAAACCTAACCAAACTGGTTACATTTAGGCATGAGGACATTTTGATCTCCTGCCACCGCTAGGGGTGCTAATTTAGGAAATGCTCCTGTGGATTAACAACGATGTAGTCATATGGTTTGGAGGACTTGTTGGGGACTGAAACTACATGACAGGTGTCAATCATGCTTGCAAGGATTACTTGTCAGTGCTGACTATTTTTTCCAGGTTTCATGAGTGCACACTGATTTTAAAAGCTTCTGCTGTCATTTTGTCAAAAACAATGCAGACTTGATATTCTCTGATGGATTTCACAACTCACAAGCAAGTTTCAAGAGTGTGAATTAATTTTAATGCTGCATGCAAATTAATGGAAATGAGTGATTGCCTGGAAAGGGGTGAGGAAATAGACTCAAAACCTTAACACACAACAGTAGCAGCAATGTGAAGTATACAAGGTTTGTATCAAAGTTGATCTCTCAGTCAAGAAAAAGTGCAAATTCAGTTCTTGAAATATAGACACATGAGAGAATATGTCCAAGAACTCCCGGCATGTACAAGACTCTAAGATAAGGTATGTCCAAATCCTAGAATTGCCCCATATGTGGGCAACACTGCAATTATCTCCCAACTCTGTGCCGATGTGCAATAAGACAGCACTCTTGTTCTCTCCAGTTATACTGCCAAAATTATAAAGCAGCTCTTGCTCTTTACACAAAACCAGGCGGAGACTCATTAAATACTAGATCATAAAACTGTTCTTTAACTGTGCTTCTACTGTCTCATTATACAGCAAGTGTTAGAGCCTTCGCAGTCAGGCAGTCAGAGCTGCAGACTCAGGGGAACAAGTGATGGGTTTGAACCCAGTGTAGTGTGACTGTACTGTATGTGAGGGAGGGAGAGGAGGAACTGGGTCCACATTAAAGTACTGAGGACTACAGAGAGAGAGAGGGGCAGAAAATGGTAGCTAGAAGTGCAGACTATAATGTGTATAGCAGGTGTACATACATACGTTCTGTTGCACCCGTTAGGGTAGGACAACTTATTCCAAAATTATTTTTATTGACACATAGTTATATGTGATTCTCAGAAGAGCTCCATCCAACCCTGAATGGGTGTGCAGGGGCCTTTAATATGACATGTATTTTCCTCACAGTAATTATTTACTTGGAGTTTGTCCAACCGATTTTGTAGGCTGTTTCCTATGTGGATATCTGCACCATATTCGGCCAAAACACATTGATCTACAAGCCATAGAAAGTAGCAGCAAAAGAGCATGCCCAATGCAATAGCCAGCAAAACTATTTCATAAATACAACAATTAAAAGGTACTCTCTGTCAACAAAGCTGTTGCAGTGAGATGTACTGTAACTGGCATCTTGCCAACGAGGGAGTCTGAACTGAGTCTGCCTCGAGGCAAACAACATTTACTGGAGAGCGGACGGCTCCAAAAGAGAGTTGGCTCCATTCTGACAGCTCATACTGATGGCTCTCCTGGCAATGCCAAACCAAGAAACAACCTCCGGGGCTGAAAAATGAAGCTGAAGTGCCAAAAACTGCAGTTCCTTGAATGGCCACTAGAGGCTGGCTCCAAAACAGAGTCAATCCGAAGCCCCCAGGAAGTGTGCGGACCGTTGAAGCCAATTTGACATAGTGGCCAAACAGTGGTATTATGGCCCAAAAATACTTTTTCCCATAGACTTACATGGTGAAAGAGACGTCTATAAATCCGTGGATACATTTTTTTCTGCATCACAACCCCGCAAAATGACTCGTTTCACTATCAGGATTTGATCCATTTGGTTTGATAACATTTCGAAAGTCTAGAGGAGCCGCACGATTTAATTATTTAATCCCCATTCAAGTTAGCCGGAGCGCGGAAGTAGCTGGCTGCATCGGCGGAAGTCTCTTGCGCCTGCTCTATGGGCCCCACAGTGCGGAAGTAGTGCCGTTCATCCAGGGATTTTTAGAGGCGGCAGTTGAGCTTTTTTGACTCCATGAGCAGCTTTGAATGAACGGAGCTCCACCTTGAACGCTGTATCCAGTTCTTATTATCCATGCCATAGAC
>JAOVVB010036566.1:5046-15339 GCA_028570985.1 Heterobranchus longifilis
ATATATTTACGTATGTCACAGTCGAACCAGGCTCAGAACTCGATCAGACACCACGCCCTTTATCTCCAGAGTATTATTCACCATCACCTGTTGCCAATCAGCGCTAGCACATAACACACCCCCCCCCCCCAGCTTGTATCCAAACAGAGCATGTGTAGTTTTTACAAAATGTAAGTGACATGGAGACAGCAGTCTTAACCTGAGGGAATCTGTCGGCAGGTTATCTCTTCAGTGATGGAAAAAAAAAACCTCCACAGGCCGCTGGGGCGAGTCGTGCTCCTTAAGCATAGACTACGATGAGTGATAGCAGCTAAGCAGCTTTTAATGCTAGCTGAACTGCTACAGGATCTAACCGCCCAGAAACAAAGTGTGAAGAGCTGTTGTGTCTCAGCAGGAGGGTAACAGCTTCCACACAAATTCTTTAACTCTCGTCAACCCCACTGACCCGTGTTTCCATTTCAGAGAAGTCTTTAAATACGTCACTTCTGAGTTGAATAGTTCACAGTGTACACATAATATGTCATCGCTTCCATGAGGCAGATGGATGATTTTGGTTTTATAATGTGATACAGATGTAAAGCTGGCGACAGACATGAAGATTGGTCAGCAGCACATACACATGACGAAATCCAGAGACAACTCATTGTCTACAAAAGCGGAGTGACCGTGGGGGGGCAGAGGGGACGACCACCACAGGGCCCCGAAATCAGACCCCTCCCTGCTGAGCCACCTGGGGTCAAGTGATGTAATAGACACCTCACTAATGGTTAAAAGTAGAAACCAGCACAAAAATGACAATTACCAAACCAACATGTTCTGAACAGACACATTACTGTACAAATACTAACAAAAAGTAACATTTGCATTTTGGAACTTCACAAACGACTCAGTCCAGCACAAAGCACGGGGAGAAATGTGGGCTGTCACTACAATATTATTGTATGAAACCTCGTTTTGATTTGCTCCAGTTTTCCGTTTGTGTTTTTTAGCTATAGGCGGTAAAATGGAGAGAAAGTACAAATCAAAGGTGCATTAAAATGCAAAGATCGAGAGAGTAAGAAAAGTTTAGTTACATTCTGTGCTACTCTTACATATTCTTCTTCTTCTTCTTCTTCTTCTTCTTCTTCTTCTTCCCTAAACTACAGCAGGCTGAGCAGAGACAACAACTGGTGAGTAAAACATCCAGAATCACAACCAGATCAGTCTCATTCCCAACTCGTCAAACACGCTGCATTGTCGAGGCCCTCAGCGTCTGATGCGACGCACAAAGCACCCTTTAACGTCTGCATCAGACGCACTGGGCTTTCGACTAACTCCAATGTAAACCCATCCACGTACTATACAGTATTAGACTCCCAGTGCTCCTGACGTCATGTATTGTGTATTTCGAGTGGAAACAGTCTGTATAAGGCAGGCGGGACAAACAAACACAGGACTTTGACCCAGGAGACGTCGTGTGTGTCCCGTGTGAAACCAAAACCAAAAGTCAATGTTGACAAATGTACAAATTTTAACCCAAACCATGGTCTTTTTCCTAAACTTACCCAAGTGGTTTTGTTGCCTAAACATGAACAAGAAGTCTTGTTTGTATTCACAACGTAACGCATGTGTTTAAAACTGCGACCGTGAGCATCAAATTCTGATGCGTAGGGCTACGTGTTTAAAATGTGTCCATATGTGATGAGTTGGGAATGAGAATGTGTTTAACTCCATGTGTACTGCATCTCTGCACCTGACAGTAGACTGTGTTGTGGCTAAAATCAAAATGCATTGTCGTGGTGTCCCCGTGACAAGCAGTCGGCATCTATTGACTTCCACCTGGTTCTCAATACTGGGGACCTGCAGACTGGGGGCCCCTGGAGGTTACACGCTGACGATGCACAACTACCTCATAGAACGCAAATTCAAACCCCCGAACTATCCCTTTAATGAGAGCACTGGGCGGCGACTCTGTATGTGGGTATTCTGCAGCAGCCTGGCGTTTGCATCAAAGTAAACTCAGTGGACGGTCGTGTGTGATGGTCGTGCGCGCTGCCGCAGCACTTCTCGAATCAGAGGCTGCACTTCTATCAACATGTCCTGCTGCCTTCAGATAACTGTTGGGATTTAATGAACTGAAGGAACAAAAACTTTTCATACAACATAAAGCAGCTGCTACAACACACACTCATTAATTCACAGATCAATGCAAACTGCTTTAACGACGTCCCTGCTTCAAACACATTAGCCTAAAGGAACATTTTTAATGCAGATTTAAACACTTATACTGGTTACGGAGTGTTTAATTAAATTAGTTTATTTATCATTTAATCATTATTCCGTCATTGCTGTGCATTTGCTCCAAGTATTTAGTTTGTTCTTGTTGACAGAGTCGGACAGGCAGCAGAGTGAGACAGAGACAGACGTGGTTCTGAGACGTCTGTTCTCATCACAAAGTCCAATTTCCACCAAAATACCAAAAACTTGCTCATGTGCTCCCTCATTTGAATGAACCTCCCAATTGTTTGCGCCTCTCTGAGCACTGTGCGGCCTGTGCTTTTTGTCATATCCATTTTTTAACAAACACCTGTCAGCTGAACAAAGCCAGCATTTTTCCGTGGGCACGGTATAATTGGAATTAAGGTGGTAACTACGGTGGAAAACTGTGTTGGCTAGCACTGACACTATAATGTATTGCAGCTGTTTCATTCATACTTGTTTTTCTTTCTCTTGTTTTTAATCAGAGCTGAATATCACAGCTCTGGTTTTAAGGGTTTGATGTCTGAAAATCAATCATTTTGGAGATGGACGTACATTAATTAAGGAAAGGACAACTCGTTTGGGGAGAAAGAGTGAGACAGAGAGTGAGACAGAAAGAGAGAAAATAAAACTGTGAGGAATATTGTAAAAGAGAATGATGGTTGGTAATGAGTTGGTGGGCATATTTTATAAAAAAATATCAAGGTCTGGTGCCTCAACTAGACACAAAGAACAGGTGAAAAGACAATGACCCGTTTAGAGCAGAAGGTCGGGCAGTGGTTCAGACTATAAAAGTGGTTCTTGAAATGAGTTTTGCGGATGTCTAGTGATGGATGCTCTAGAAAAGTGAGGGCACTGTTGGCCCTAATTGGTTTTTCGATATCCACAGTCTGGCTGGGAAGACGTTGGTATGGAACATGAATGAGTTATTCTCTTCACTCCTTCACTATATACTTTTGCGTTGCCCCTGAGCAAGGCACTTAACCCCCAAGTGCTTCAGCACAACCGCTCAGTATTTAACACTGACTGCTGGAGTTGTTCTGGGGAAATGTTGAAAGAATGTGACGCAGACGGCCGTGCGGGAAAAGAAACCCGGAAAGGTAAACTTGAGGTGTAAGTCATCAAGAAAAAGCTCAACAATGGTCATTCTTCAAGCTGTTTTAAATGACTCATAGTTCAGTTAAGTGTCAACGCAGGAAGCAGTGTGACGTTCTTAAAGCTGTAAAGAGCTTGAGTGGGTGAGTGGAAGATTGGGTGTAATTTTTTTTTTTACATTGTACACCGGGGTGGCGTCCTTTCATCAGCCAACATTCAGCTTTGGTTTCATTCAACTTCTTTCTCCATCAATCTTTTAAATTTTTTCATGATTCTTTTTTTTTTTTTTTTTACATACTTTACTATGAACGTTTTATGACATACTACAATGCCTTTTTATTATGTTTCTTTACGACATACTATACGATGACTTTTTTGATGACATACTTGATTTTTCAACCCGTTGTCGTTCCCAGCTCGTCACAAATGGACGCTTTGTCAGGACCCCCATTGGCGTCAATATCGAACGCACTGCGTATCCCTGCATAACAAAATACGACGCTCACGGTCGCGTCAGTATATGATGGTCACGGTTGCACTTTTAAAAACGTGGGACACATGATTTTGACAAATGGACACTGGTCTCCTGGGTCAAAGTCGAATGTGTCCTTGGCAAAGATACTGAACCCCAAATGACCCCAAATTACAACAGTGTGTAAATGTGTGTGTGAATATTTATCAGCACCTTGTATGAAAGGGTGAATACTCTATGTGGGATTAGTGTTTTAAGTTCAGTTTTAACTCCTGAAAAGGGTTAAAAGATCAACTCCCAGAAAATAATGAACCTACTTTTAACTTTAACATATCCGATTGTCACGCATGTACACTGATTGAGTCGAGTTTATTCCAAAGACCAGAATTAGCTGTGTATTTTATACAGAAAAATCAAAACAGATTCGTTATTTATCAAGAAATAATGGCTCTTAGGGATTTGTCTTTTTTTTTTTTTCCCGTATCACAGTTTGCAGTGACACGTGATGGAGATCCACATAGACTGGTTCTAAAAGGGAAGCACTTTAAATTCTGCGTTCATTGTAAATACGTTTAACAAAACAGAATAAATCCAACTGAGATTAGCTTCAGAGCTTTCAGACTGTGCGCCTTCTTATCTTTATGCTGATTAACAAGTGTGTTTCATGCCATTGGTCATTCTAATAGAGAGGTGTTAATTGTATTCAAGTATGAGGTGTCTGCTTCTGTGTTTCTCACAATCACTTTCTCGTTCTCTGATTCTTTAACAGCTTCTTGCTCAGGCAGACACACACACACACACACACTCCACTTCACACACACATGCTTACATTAGCATACACATTGCCACCACCAAGCCAGGCTTAATTGAAAAGCATCTTTTAAGAATGTTAAGAAGTGCCCTGTTAGCCTGGGGAGAGGATAAAGGCTGTTACATTATTCAGGGCACTTGGCCTTTCAAATGGTACACTTGAGTTGGGTTTTACTCAGTCTTGATTTCCTCGTGCTTTGATTTGTCTTCGTCTTGTGTTTTTCTGGCTTCATTTGTGCCTGTCACGCTAATTCTTTTTGAATTAATTTGACTTTCACAGAATGTTTCACCAGGACTTTAAAAGGAACCTGCCATGTAGCCACGTGTCCCTTTTTTTTTTGGCGTAGATGTTTAGATAACTGAGCAGTTTTTGAGCTCTGACAACTGAGATGTCATAGAATCTGTCTTTTTTTTTGCCAGAACACATTTTACAGTACAACACAGTGAAAGTGTCAGACCACAGGGAGGCCACGAAATACTGTACTACTGCAGTGCCAAATCCATGAGCTACTGCTGGTGACTTTTTAAATCTGCTCCCAGCAGCTGCTGTTCATGTACGCTGAAAATCTATTTGAAGGAGCGCATGTTTTTATATTAAAAAACGGAGAGTGCCAACCAGGTGACAAACCAGCAAATCAGAGGACTCTCTTCAAAAGTCAGGGAGATCAAGTCCTCATACGTGAGACGTGGCTTCTCCTCCGACTGATGACGTGAATACTGTCAGCTGTTTGTGATCCCAGTTGAATAGATTACGATTTTCTTTTTGGACTGATGTAATGTAACATAAAATGTGTTATTGTCATAATCAAACTTCCAGGAAAGTATCTCAGGTTCAGACTTCTCGTTTTCACAGTAACTTACCAGGATACACTTTGGAGACGAGAAGACGCAGGAACCAAATGATGTCATTTTAAATTAACCTGTACATTAACTTTACCGCACGTAGACACCAAGTTAGAATGTTATCACTCGATTGAATGGGCCTTATCATTCAATATCAGTCCCATATATCTAGGACAGTAGGAGCCGTCTCCCCACGCTAGAAGGCTCCAGGAGGCTCTTATCAGCGTACTGAATGGGGATGATACCAGCCTCATTCAATACAGGCTGATCACAAGTTTGGTAGGTTTCGTTTTCAATTTAACAAAACATAAAAACATCTACATTTACGTGACCTTCATTAGGTTTAGGCACAGAAAAGATGTCGGTACGTTTGGAAAAAACATCTGCATTTCAGTGACTTCCATTGGAAAGACATTGTTAAGGTTAGAAAAAAACATAATGGTTTGGATGTTAACTGGGATGTGAACTTGGGTCTCAAGTGTGAAAGTCCTGTGTGCCGCAGTTATAACTGTTACAACCACATGAATCGATGATGAATCGATTGATAACAGCCTTCTATTAGGCATAGCAGGCCCCTACTGTCCTAGATATATGGGACTGATATAGAATGATCAGGCCCATTCAAACACGTGATATTCGAATCGGGTGACATAGATGCGTCACGTCATATGTCACCTGTGTAACTGCCTCCAGTAGTTACGTATGGATGTATTTTAGGCAAGGCACGTTTATTTATATAGCACATTTCAAAGTGCTTTATGCAAAACATTAAAGGACATTTTTAAAAAGTTAACACAAACCCTGTTGTCTTCATAAAGCAGTAAAATCATTGAGCAAGAAGAAAACCCCACCTTGTTAGGACCGGGTTTTATAGAAAACAACAACTTTCAATGACGTGTTGTACGACCATGTTGGAAATCAGGTGTTTATACAACCTAATAATCATATTGAGATCAAGATCTATTTTGCAAGAGAGACCGGTGTCAAGCAAAGAGAAAGAAAATCAAACATAACCAGACAAAACATACAAACTACAAACAGAACCAGACCAACAAAAGTGCATACAGCATCAGGGACAATCACAGAGACAATCACAGACACCAATAAAAAGATTTAAAGAGTTTAAAAGCAGCTATGAGACATTCACATTTTTAAACCTTCTGTCATAGTTTCCATTTATAAAGTGCAAATGGTGGAAGGCAGTCTTACCAAGATCAGTATTTAACGAGGGGTCAATAGAGTTAAACAGTTCATAGTTGTTCTGATCGGCCGTATTATTATTGGAATAAGTGAATAATGTGGATCATGGAAGGAGGGGACATTTTCCAGAAAACCTGAATGATTCGTCCTAAATCGGGGGATTCCATTCAAAAAATAAATAAAAAGAAAAAACCCTGAAAAATACAAACAGTCATGCAATGAATGAGAGTTGTTTTTTGTTTTTCCAAATGGAGAGTGCTTCATTTTGAAATTACACTTAATTTTCAGAAGTAGGCCTGCTGAAAATATGTTTGCTGTTAATCAGGAGACATTTGCACCAATACAATACCAAAATAAATATTTTGGGATTAGGGGGGAAATGATGCAGAGCAGCAGTGTGAGAGAGTCGCATAATGTTTGTGTTGAAAACACCGGTATATTTGTTTAAGCAGGATGGCAGGTGATATTTGATTTGTTGTACATGATAGCTTTACAGGCTTCCTGCTGTGACCTGATCATGCTATTCAAATTCAAAAGCTTTTTCTGAAAATGCCCCATCACCAAAAAAAATGAGGTATGATTATCTTCAGCAGAAGCAATCTCCGACTAAATGCTCTTTGGGTGTGCAGCAGGGGGACGAGGGCAGGAGGTGCACAGCTGTGTCTGTTTAAATTGGGCTGAAAATAGGAAGCTTGGCTTTGAAATCCATCAACACAGTGTTCAAACTCTGGGGAAAATAAGTATGAATTGTAATATTTAGATTACATCCTGTGGACACAATGTGCATTTTAGTCAAAGTATGGCGACTGAATTATGTTCTGGTAAGGATATGTTTTTGAGGGCGATGGTTAAAACTGGAAATCCACTTCACCAAGTGTGTTTACATGGTAGTATATGTGTTGCACATGTAAACATCATATCATGGTTTCAGAAACCTGGAGAACTCTGATCTAAACCCAGATACTGTGGCATGTAAACACCATATCCAGTTTTCTGATCATTCTCTGCCGTGACATGAACTCAAGTAGTAGGTCGGTCATGGGGTTACCCCACGCCTTCTAATGAGTAAGTTGCACACGGCTCTTACACACAGCCAAGGGATAAATAATTATATGTTTGGAATGTACCATGTGTAAGTCAGTACAGAGTGTTTCTAGTAGTTCTGCAGAAATGCTCATGCAGGGGTCTGGGATCAGTATTTAATGAAGACATTTCTGTCTCAGGATAGTTTGAGTAAACACAGAAATGTTTTTGTATGTAAATGTTGCATGTGCTGGTTGATTGATTTCAATTAACTGTGGTTTGTCCCGTGGGAGGGGCTTCCAGTATAAAGCCAGGTGTGGAGGATCAGTGTGATCCTGCAGAGGCAGCAGGTGCTACAGTCCTCTAATCAGGGGCCGACTGCTGGTCGTTCTGCATGTGTTCGTTTGACATCTGTTTCTTCATGATAGTTTGAAGAGTTTTGTACTTAGTTTTTATTTTATTTTTCCAGTTTTGTCAATTTTTTTTCTATAAAATCATCATTTGCACAGTTGGACTTTGCACTTGACTAGTGAAAAAAAAACAGCACCAAGTGAAGATTGTCTCTTTCTTCCACCACTGGGCCAAATCCTACAAGGTCAGTAAAGAAAATGTAATGGTAAATTATGTAAAGATCATCAACACACTAAAATAAATGTAAAGTCTGATTTTGGCATAGACTTTATAAAAAATGGATGCAGTCTCCATCACGTGACCCATATGTTTCTGAAGAGCCAAAGTGAAGCTCAAAGTGGGTGGCTCCTGGTGGCTCCATCTGGAGCCATTTTAGCACACCATTCATTATATATAACTTTAAGTTTTAATATAATGCAAATGATAGAGATTTAAAAAAAAATAAAATAAAAAACACCCCCTGTGCAGTTTGCATGAATGGGAAAATTAGCTACAGAGACCAAAACTGTTTTTTGTTTTGGCTGTAAACATGTTTATTTTTGCTGTAAAGTTGGGCATTTTAACATGGGGCTCTATGGGGATTGGCTTGATTTTGGAGCCAGCCTCCAGTGGCCATTTGAGGGACTGCAGTTTTTGGCACTTGCACATTGGCTTAATTTTTTCAGCCCTGGAGGTTTCTGCTTGGACTTTGGTAATGCAGCCAAGGAAACCAAACTGTGTTCATCCTCACCTGTTGAGGAAACTCATGAGTTGAGATGTCGAATGCAAACACACCTGCAAGCAGACAGTCACGGACCTGGATACTGTTATGATTATTTCTAATAATCAGGTTTCTCACATTCCATGTAAATCATATACGACTACGATCAAATCAGGATACGACTCAAAACATACTAATCTTCATGTAAACATACTCATTATCAGTGTAACAATACTGTAGTATTTCCTCAGTTGTTATTCACAGAGCTAGCTATTTGCATAAATCATGCAGATTTTCGAGACTTCCATTTGACCAGGCTGAAGCCTGTGATTTGCTTGTAAGGCTTGTGGAGTATTTTCATATGGAAAAATTGAATCCATAAACAACAAGATTAGCAGCTGTATCATCTAGCTTTTTCTCATGTAGTGCAACACCATGATCATCATTAGCCACAACTGAAGTTTCCTCCCAGAGCTCCGTGCTGACAGAAGCACAGGATTCTGGCTGCATTGTACGCGAGCGTGCAGGTTTAACACCTGTCACGCTGTCTGTCAAAACACCTCCATTTCCCCCTTTTTCAGCTTTACTCATCTACTGAAGATCCTGCCCTCTTTGTACTTCACTGTAAGTGATCGACACTTCATTGCCCTAAGCACATGCCAGCACATATCTCTCTATCTCTGCTTGCTGTACTCGCACCCACAATGCCTTTCAAAGTCGAGGTTTGAAGGGAAGAGGCAGTGAATTTCAATTTGTTCAAATCTTATCTCAGTTGTCTGTTTTTTTTGGAGAACAGATCAGGGCTGCTGATTGACTCAGATGAAGTCATTGGCAAAATGTCTGTGAACTTTTGAATAGAGTCTTATATGCAGTTTGGATGTCATTCTTAACAGCTGGATGCTCTAATTGCCTGTCTGCACAATGCAGCGGGATTGTCGTAGCCACATTGCTATGTCCGCCGCAGAGGTCAGCCTTCACGGCTGCCAGAAACGCAAGACTTTCTCTCACAGTCCTACAGTACTTTTGTTTTATCATGACTTGAATCTACTCCAGGGAACATTTTACTACAGTAAAGCTGGTGGAGATCCACTGAAGAGGTTGGCTCTCAGTATTCAGGTTTTGAGTTGCAAACAGCTGGAAACAGCTGGCTTTTCTTTCTAGCTGGAACACAATGCAGCACTACCACGGCGGTCACCATAACTACACTGTTGTCTGTGCCAGACAAAATAGCTTCCGTCATTTCATACAGTGTGAAATGTTGGACTGCACTTTAACGGACAAAATGCTTTACAATTTGCCCGTCACACACACATCACACACACACATCACACACACACGGCGGTGCTCAAGGATGCATGAATAACACACCAATTTGTAAAGTAATTTGCCGCGGTATCAGAGCGCTTTTTTGCCTCTTGGCATGTCATTTTACAATATGTATTCCAGGGCCGGATCATGGTGCCGCGAGGCCCCTGGGCACACGTCTCCTGGCCTGTCTTTT
>JAOVVB010036580.1:0-15338 GCA_028570985.1 Heterobranchus longifilis
GAAGAGGAGAGAAGGGACATGGAGGGAAAGAGGCCATCATTAAGGGGAGTGAGCGGCATGAAAAGGGGAGAGGGTGAGGCAGAGAGAAGAAAAAACAATGACGGCATAATCTGAAACAACATCAACTTTTTTTTAAAGTAATTAGCATTGAGGAATGAAATCTGTGCATCATTACCACAGCCAACCACTCGGTGCAGCTATAAAACAAATAAACAGAAATTCATCTCAGAGTATACAGAGACAAAGGCACACATACAGTGCATAAACACAGACATGCACACACACACACACACGCACACACACACACACACACACACACAATATACTGTAAGCCCGAGCCAGTAACAATAGGGATTGTTTGTTTTGGACTACCAGAGCCTCTGTAATACCTCCAAACATGCTATGCTCTACCATTTCAAAATGAACATAACAGAAGCAGATGGTGAGCTGTGCTGGAGAAGGCCTTGTTTTCACTTCTCCAGACATTCCACTACACCAGGCTAAACTATATGGACCATTTCAGTGTGGTAATACGCAGGAAATACTTGAACACAATGTACACACTTCTCTTGTATTGTCATTTATAAAGAGACTTATGGGAGATTTTCTTTCCTTGTACTCTCATTTTGTTTTGATGCTCTCAAGGAATGCATTTCATTGTACTTGTGCATTGCTATACAATAACAAAGCGCAAAATGAACTTACGAAAATGTATTTCGAGCCCCAGAACTAATAACCATTTGTCATATTCCTTGTTCACTTCACCATCTCTTCTCTCTCCATATTTTCTGTTGATATCTCGCCATCATGACTACTCTAAATTCATTATTCTGACCCCCGTCTCCTACAACACATACTTCTTTCCCTCCTACTTTAAATCCTGTCGCACAACATACCTCTTTCACAAACCGCAGCAATATCTCATCCTCATCTTTTCTCCCTCGACTCCACACTTCCTACCCTCTGTGTCTCCATGACGGGAAGATCTTGTGGGCTCATGGGTCATTTATTCATTCCATCTTTGCCAGCGGGGGAGATATGAGAGATTTGTGGTTATGCACGCTGTTGCGATATGATAAACTGCGCATGAAGAGAAAGATATGAGAAAATGGATGAGAGGCTGGGAGCTCCAGGATTCACTGCCCAGATTAAGCTCTCCATCAGATCATTATTTTGCTCTTTTTTCCCTTGGTCTTCCACATATTGCAAACACATGCCCAGCGGTCCCACCAACTCTCATTTAAGGCATTTGTCATAACCTGTGATTTTAACAACGCTGGCTTTTGAATGCTTATTTCATGCTATAATTTTTTTTCAGATTTGTAGTTTCATCTACCTTTCCACAAGCCTCTTCCTGTTCATTTCATTTTACATCATATGTTTTTCCTCCCCTCCCCCGCCAGCCCCCCAAACTTCTTACTCTTGGCTCAAAGCTGACCTGAGCTCCCAGTGCTATTTTTAGTCTCTCCATCTACCTCTCTGTCTGTGCTGGAGTGGAGAACTCAGAGACGTCCCCACAGCACACGGCGCTCATTTCCTCTCGCCAAACATGGGCAAAAAAAGTCCAGCCAGACTCGACTGCTGAAAAAGTCATTTTTCCCCCCCTGTCCGGCATGTTACTCATATAGTGTCCATGCGGCAACCCCAGTGGTGCACGCATTCCTCCGTCCGTCTGGACTGCAGAGCCACGTGGAGGTTTACGGGTAGAGGGTGCGAAATGTGAGTAAGAGAGAGGAAGTGACGGAATGAGAGAGTGACAGAAAGGGGAAAAAGAGAGAACATTTGTCTGGCTTGTACAGAGTAAGGTGATGCATCACTGTAAATATGACTGAAAAACAGAGCATGGGAAACCACAGACGCGTTCAAAGTGTAATGTGGCGAAAGATGTTGCTAGGGACTTTAAAGGTCCCATATTATGGGTTAGGGTTATTTTTCATCATTTTCATACTTTTATTTTGGGTTTCTACTAGAACATGTTTCCATGCTTTAATGTTAAAAAACACATTACTTTTCTCATACTGTCTGTCTGAATACAAGCCTACCTGTATTCACCCTCTGTCTGAAATGCTCCGTTTTAGCACCTGTCTCTTTAAGACCCCTTCCTGAAAAAGCCCAGTGTGCTCTGATTAGTCAGTGTTTTCTGGACTTCTGCATCTGCACTCTAAGTGTCTCTGTGCCGTTGCAGCTGTATATGTATATAGTATAGTTGTGACATCACAAACTTACTTGTTTAAGGGCACAGTTTCTGAATGTGTGCATTTCTCCGTGGATTGAGCATTTTGATACTTTCACAGTATTTATATAGCACTTAGACCTGCTTTTCAATAAGATCTCAGTTTTTACAATATGGGTCCTTTAAATTTAAAAAAATGCATCATTAGATTTTATATAAGACATGAAGACTGCCCAACATCGCCCAACATCATCCACAATCTCCAGTGTTTAAAACTGCAGTGACCCGATCAATGTTTTTCTCTTTGGCCCCTCATTAAGTGATGAAACGTGGATGTCAAAATGATGTAGACTGCTGCTGAGGGATGGTGTTTATATGAACACCTCTCTGTGCTTATTAAATATCCCACTCGGAGAAAGAGTGCCAGAAAGAACAGAGACAGGTTTAGGAGGGAGCAAGGCAGAGAAGAGATGTGACCGTGTCTCTTGAAAAGCAGGTAAAGAAAGAGGAAAGTTGCAAAGAAAACAGAGAAGGGAAAAGCACACGCAAAAAGGGATAGTCTTGGCTCTCATACTCATGGCTTGCTGCAGAGGATTCAGTCAGGTGCCCTGCGGAGAGTGGGCTGTAACCATTGTAATCCCCACAGGCAAAGCAACAGGGCCCCTTAATACGAGCTGCTGAGCAGGTTTCAGGATTGAAACACGGCACCAAAGTCTCCCAAAGGACAACTTAAAATTATATTAGTGAAGTAATATTCTTCTACTTGAAGAATGAAATGCATACTGGCTAATTAATTCAGAAATGTAGTTTACATTTGAATGTATTGCTCATTGGAAAACTGTTTATGTGCTAATAAAGTCACAATACAATTAGCTAAGGGGACGTTTGCGGATCCCCGCAACGATGTGGGGTGAAGTCACATATGGACAAGCCAAACATCCTCAAGCAATATGTGGTTTATGAAATAGCCTAAGTATAATATCTTGTCATTTCAACTGAAGACAATCATTTACATACTTAACTCTCCCACTGAGATGTGCAAGAAATACAGTAACAACATATTTTCATTAGAAAACATATAGGCCTACTGTCAAACTCCAGTCTGTGTCTGGTCTATTCCACACACATTATTGTGTCAGAAGTTAAACTGGCTCAGGGAAAGGCTTTATGTAAACCTCTGGCAGAGGCTCTACATTTAGGTTGTGATGTGATGGTAGTGCCTAGCACAGCAACCTTGATCCAATAACCAAACCATGCCAAGTCCCAATCAACAGCACTTACACTGGCCAAACTGTCAGGATATCCTACACACACGCATGCATGCATGCACGCATGCACATATGCATGCACAAATCCCCCCGCCCCCCTACACACACAAGTCTGATTCCAGCAATGCTCCACATTCAGTAAATCCTAAAATTAGGTTTAATAAATTATAGCAATGCAACTGTAACACTCTAGAATTTCCCATTTTAAAACATTAGGAACAATGCATCTGTAAAACCCACTATATGCTTCAGTGACATTTCCCAACAAAAAAAATACTTGATCTTCAACTTGTGTTTAATCCAGGTGCCTGCAGTAATCTTACATAATGGCAACAAACAGAAAACTTGTTGAAAAGCTTCACCTCATTCTCTGACAATCCAGATCAACACAAAGCTGTTAGATCAACCATGAATCCATATTAATACTTTTAATTGATATAATTGAAAGACATGTGCCATGTAAAGCACTGCTATAATGCACTATTAATGTAAGTTTAAGACCATGTTACTGAAGCGATAACATAACAGTATTACTCATCATAGAAGTCTGTATTGTGATTACGTAACTGCCAAAGTATTTTTTACTTTTGCTTTTTCTAAAAAGTATCAATGCAAATCTACCAACCGAGTAAACTTGCTGGGCTCCAGTGACTTCAGAGCGAACAAAGTAATGCAGAAACCACTGCTCGCTTTGCATGTTTCAGATTCTTTTGAAAAGGTTGACAGTTGGGCTACAGGATGTTGAGACATGCTGGGGTAGAAATGTGACCTGATTTTAGTCCAAAGTCCCAACTGTTGTTTTTTTTCTTTTGTTGCATCCTTTCTGATATTGTTTGGGCTATTCATGTAAGAAAAAATAATAAAAAGTAAATTCTAAAATGATCTACATGCATGTATCAAATAGGACATTTGTTACCATGAAAATATGCCTTTGCTTTTTTATTTTTGCATTGATGGTGTAATGCTCATGCTGCTGATATATCATACTGAACTCCCTTTTTAACGACAGCTGTGCAAGTCAATTTGAAGTATAAGTTGCCTATTTGACCCATAAGAATACTTGCTCAGATCCACCCACTGAGTAACACTGACTGATTTGACTGGGTGGAGGACACAGCAGACTCCCCTGGAGACTATTACAGAACACTGAAGCTATTTGGCCTGAGAGAATGGTAAATAGTGAGAGAAATGACAGAGGCGATGGAGAACAAAATTAGAAGACAGAACAGAAAGTGTAGCTAACTTAAATGTAGGAATACTTGGGTGAAAAAAAAGTAAAACAACAGAGCGCATACACTATCAGTCAGTGGGGGGTGAGGTAGTGAGGGGCAGAGGGAGAGACTGGATGGAATGCTGACAGGAGGAGGGGAGGGAGGAAAATGTCTGTTCTCAGCAAAACATGGAGCCACAGAAGTTTAGAATATGACAAACTAAACAAATAAGTAATTAAATCAGTGCCAAGGACCAGTGAGAGAAAACAGCCCTCTCTGTGCTGAGGCAGATGGAAACAAGCGGGGGATGGACAAAGAGAGACACAAAAAGTATGCCGCTGTGTGTCAATTCAAAATGTCCCGAAACAACAAATATGGACACAACACATCGCTAACACGTAGACTGGGGTATGACCAGTGATGGGACTAACAGTAACTCTGTTACTTTGGGCAGTAACTAGTACTCTAACGCATTACTTTTTAAAGGTTTGTTACTGCGTTAGTGAAGGAGTCCGATACTGTGCTCATGTACCTGCAACGTGGCGTTCACCTCTCATCAGAGCAGCAATGTCGGCAGTGTGGAGATATTTTAAGATAAAAGATGATGACAAAAGTAGAGCAGACTGCAAACTACGGGTACTTGGCAGCAGGTAACGTTAAAGCTAAATGATCTAACGTGGCTGTACTACACTCAAAAGGATTACAACAGCAGAACGTGCAACAGTCTGCATGTAAAGACACAGCTGACAGTTAGCTTACCGGTGTAACAGATATAGCCTGCAGCTGTACTTTTCCAAACACCACGGCCACTGCAGGAGTTGGAGATGACGGAGAAACAACAGAACTGTAAAATCCTCCTGCGTGCCAGAAGTCACCAGTTTGAGTTGTGTAAACAAACAGCAAAATGTGTGCTGCACTGACCACTGAACTTAAAGGTGTGTTCAGTTGCCCCTCGTTAATTCCTTCAGGTAAACTTGTGAAAAAGAAATACATTTAAAAAGTAGGCCTGACTAAAAGTTATTTATCACAGTAATGCATTGCTTTTTGGTGGAAGTATCTAGTAAAGTAACTGTTACTTTTTTTAATGAGGTAACTAGTAACTGTAACAAATTATTTTTTTTCAGTAACAACACTGGGTATACCAGGAGTGAACACTGTGTTGTCAGGTGATGAACTGTGAGGCAGTGCGTGTAACAGTGGCCTGCACGGACAACAGTCTCATGTTACAGCCTTGAGTTAATCCACAGATAACACTAGCCAGTCATTGTGTAAATAGAGCTGCACATGTACTAATTACTTTGCTACCATACTTCTCTGTGAGTAATATAATCTGCACCGTCCATCCATGTGGACATTCTGTGCAGTGAAAGAGACTTGTTTTACTCAAACATGCAGCTAAAGTAAGATAAAGCAGTTTCAGTCTTGCCCAATTTCCGTACATGTTATAAGAAAAAACAGAAGCGCTTGGGGCTAAAAAGTGGTGAAATCAGAGTTTAGATGGGTACATGAAGTTCAATGACATGAGGGTGTGTGCTTAAGAGTGATGGGGCACATGGAGAGGGTGTACTGTACCAGAGGGAGGGATATATTCAGGTTGGAGAAAAGCCACTTAAAGACAGGGTTCACACTGGGGAAAGCGATGAAAAGCACCAGGGGATGTCGATAGGTATAAATGGGTAGGGTAAGAGGGACGCATTTAACAATGGCACACAATGGGAAACAGCCAGAGTGCATTGGAGGTTTCCAAGGGGGCAGAAGAGTATGTGGTTATTGGGGGCAAGTGTCTTGATGGACGTATTACAGGGTCTCTATGGGGTAAATTGTTACGACTCTTACAGGGAGGGATATGGTTTGTTCAGAGAGCTAAACTACCATGCAAAGGCAAAACACTAACTTTATTTTGGTCAAAAATACCTTTTTGTCATTTTTAGACCAATTAAAGACCTGCTCTATCATGTGGACAAATATCATGTGTCATGTTGTTTTATATTGAAAAAAGTGGGTTGTGTTTGCATTAACTATAAATAGTTCTGACAAAAAATCTTCACTTCTCTTATGGTTCTCTGGCTTTGTTTACCTACGCATAAAGTTACTGTTTGTCTGTGCTTAAGTTACCGTGTTTTTCCTCTTTATTCTGTGTCACACTGAAGCATTTCACACACAGACATCACATGTTATGCAGACTGAATAAAGAGGTTTTGTTTTAATTCAATACAAATAATAGTTTGGTCCTAATGATGTGAGTTGGTAATGTACCATACATTCAAATTGATTTATTCTTATTCATATTATATTAAGTGGATAGTTTCATGATAAATCACTAGATTCTATATTGTTTATAATTATTATTGTACAGCATATTATTTATTGTAATCAACAACCAAGTGAGATATTAAAGTTAAGGCCTTTTGCCTTGGCATGACCCCTTATTATTTTACAGACAATGCAAAGGCAGAATACCTTAACTTCCGCATAAGGGTCAAAGGTCAAGTTTGAGTCCATACACTATACCCATCGACGTTTCTTCACTATTTTCGACATACTATAACTTTTTCCAACATACTATACTGACATTTTTTCACCTTTTTCAGCATACTATGCTATGACTTTTTTTTCCACTTTTTTTCCAACTTTATTACTATGGGAGTGGATGGGAACAGAATTTATTTTCCTACACCTGACATGGGAAGGAATAAATGGAGAGGAGAGCAGAGGAGAGGAATGAATGACGATAAATCCTCTAAAATCATGGTCCACTGGGATCCCTCTGGCATTTCCTGTGCATACTGTCCCACACTGCTACACACACACACACACACACACACAGAAGAATGGGCTCATGTCTCTATATCATAGTTATTAAAAACATGATGGCATCTTATCGTCAACCATTTCCTTCGGTTAAACAAAGTAAACTCTCAAGTATCGCATACCCACTTAGACCTTATTTGGCCAGTCTTCTGTGCTGCCTCTCTTAATGCTTTGATCTTCCTCTCATTCCTCTTCACCCCTCCACCTGCCCTCTCATATTTCTCTTCTCTTAGCTCTGTCACTCCCCCGACTTCAATCACTCTGCTTTTCAACAACCTCTCGTCAAGACCACCCCGCTGAACTTGTCTTCACTCCCTGCAATTCTTTCTCTTTCCTCTCACGTGTTGTCCTTTCTCATCTTGTTATTCTTCTATATTTCTTACCAAGTGTCCTTGCCCATTCATTTGTGCCCCCTTCCCAGCCTCCTCCTCAGTCCCTCTCCACTCATCTCCCCCGCTTCATTCAGTCTCTCTTACAGTAACAAACAACCGAGCTTTCCCACCAGGGTTGTCAGGACAACAGAGGCCCCGACTCTCCTCACCCGCTCACAACCCAATCCCACCACCAGAAAGTGAACAAACAAGACAGCAAAAAAGTTCCCAGTCAAGGCCCTGCAGTGTGACTTTGCAAGGCGCTAGTAGTTAACGCTAAGAATGTCATGATTATAATCGCAGTCTTCCTTTATAACCTTGGTGAAGTGGGAGAAATTGTTTAAGAAACTCAGCAAACGCGGTGATGATGCTTCACAGTGTCATGACAGCTATGGGAATGAGAGATGGCTGCGTCCTTATTGAAGTGTCTGTCTGTGTGTATGCGTGTTTATGTTTCTGCATGTGCCAATACCAGCTTGCATAAAATATGTGTGAAAGTGCCCGTGTCTGATGATCTCACAATGGTGTGTAATTAAGAGTAAAATCACAATAAATATGCTTTTGTCTGTCAAAAGACTTGTGGCTGTCAGACACTGCTGGTGTTGTGCTTGGCACGCTCGCAAAAAGACGAGACAGAGCAACACAGAACATGACGAGACGTTTCAGCGTGCACTTGGTTACGCCTTTCACAACATTCATGCAGGCTCAGGCTAATTCTGTATACTAAAGATGCCAGAAAGATGAACGCATCCTAACTTTCCTAAGAAGTAGATCATTTTCTAGATACCACCCTCACCCTAATTTGGCCTGATTCTAAGGTGTGTTAATTCTTTGCAACTAGACATCTGTGTGGGAGCTGATCTCTGGAGGATATGGGAGCAACACAAGAGAACATTAGCTGCGTTCCGACCCACAGTGTACATAAACGATACTCCC
The DNA here is from genome assembly GCA_028570985.1 of Heterobranchus longifilis. Taxonomy (NCBI): domain Eukaryota; kingdom Metazoa; phylum Chordata; class Actinopteri; order Siluriformes; family Clariidae; genus Heterobranchus; species Heterobranchus longifilis. Next base: position 8,771 of record JAOVVB010036580.1, read on the forward strand.
TGCTCCCTGTGCAGGGAATGTCGAGTAAGGGAACTTCCCTTGACAAAATTCCTCCATTCAGAACATCGACCTGGTAACGTAATCACCTCAGATACCGCAGCTACTGTGGATATTTTACACTACTGAAATAATATATTGAATATATATATTGAAACAAAAACTGATATTACAAAGTGTATTCTATTGAAATGTATGTAACTTGTGAATAAATGTGATTTGATTAATTTAAAAGATGTACGTTGTTGTCCCATAGACGGTCATTCTTAAAGAGATTAATATTATGCATGATTATTTACAGATTATTATTATTATATACAATGTGGCTCTCAAAAGGAGTTTACATATGTCTGTAAGTGGTTGTAACTAATATCATTATTCATTAAAACAAACGTTAACGTTTGTTGTCAGTGCTAATTGTTAGCTGCTAGCTGCTGTAGTTGTAGTAGGCGCAATGACTGATGGGTAATCTTGCTTGTCAACTTCTGGTGCACTGAAGATCTGTTGTTCAGTTGTTCCCTGCACAGTTCCCTTCAAACTGAGCATCTTTCGCTCCTTATGGAATCTCACTTAACATGGCTGGATGCCGTGTGCAGTCAGCTTTGCAGGGAACTACTGGGTGATCAGAACGCACCCATTGCACCTCACTATCTCCTGCTTCAGTACTTTGCAGTCCAAGCATGTAAGGTAGGTCACTTTCATATCTGCAAAGCTAGAATATGAGTTGCAATGTACTTGAATGCCAATGGCTTGGTTTCACAGATTAGATCTTTGGCAAACTCTGCAGCTCACACAGAAGTATCAGCAGAAGAATCTATTCCTGTGATATCATTTTGTTGCAGACATCCCCTACAAGTGCCTCAGCTGTGCTTAAAACACACACACGCACACACATGCACGCACACACACACGCACACACACAATATTCATTCTCTTGCCAATGTTTGAACACTAAAATACAGATGTTTTTAGACAGCTATCTGACACACCCTTGGAAATACCACTCTCTGCTACACTCAAGGCCCATTAGTTAGATTAAACAAGCAATTCACCTCAATCCAGCTTCCATTTTTCATAGCATTTGCATGAACAATTCATCTGGTTTCACAAACACACAGCCAAAGTTTTCCAGCAGAGCGTCTCAGCCTTGATCTTGAACTGCAAAGGGAAACAATAACGTATTTGTTGTGTTCACTGCTGTGCTGTAGGCATAAAAAAGACAGATTTCCAGTGGAAACAATGTGCAGCGGGCATCTGGATTAAGGTCAACTTCTCCAAGGCACTTGAACGCACAAAAGGAGGATTTGATAGAAAGGTCAGGTGTGATGACAACTGACAAAATACTTTGAGGGTTATTGTTCACAGTGATCTTTATAAAAAAACATTTACTATAATAAAAAACAGCGATGCCACAGCTGCTGGATGTATTTTTCAAGGTAGCAGCTCTTTGTTAGTTATTTTGTTACCAATAGAAAATTGACACCGAGAAGAATAAGAGCACAGCAGTGTCACCAAGTCATGAAACATTTATACCAACCTTTCGCATCTTTTGTGGGGCAATTACAAGTCACACTTCAACACGGTGTCAATTTGTGGTCTTGCACCCAACAGTTTGCACGCTAAGGAACCCAAACCCACACAATACACACATACAGTATAACCTTCAGTCATGTCTCATCATGCCTGAGACCTACTATTACCTGCAGCTTCATCTTAGACCACAAATGAACCTAAACAATGTTTAAATGAGTAGTAAGCAGTTGTTTAGTGATTACTGTTAGAATTATTTTCTAAGTCCATCTAAACAGAGATACATATAACAGCCATTATAGCCATCATTTTCATCATCTTCCAACATGCCACCCACAGACACGCTCACACAAGCAGATAGGTAAGATGAGGGTACTCTTGTGCAGAAGGCACAGCCTACACAGTGCTGTTGTCAGGTGTAAACCTTCTATCTTTGAAACAGAAACTATGTTGGTGGTTTTCAATAGCTTTTTTAAAAACTTGTATTTACCCAGGATATGTCTGTGTCCTAATGGGACACTTAAACCCAGTTCAGACACAAGATTCGTGAGGAGAAGAAAGTGTTTTAGAACGTCGCAGTGAAAAGTTGCAGTCGTCTGAACTGGCCCGTCTCAGCTCAGCTCAAGCCTGCGACTCAATTTGTCAAGTCGCCAGCGACTGGTTTTAGAACATGATGCATGTTTCAACAGCCAGTTAGCTTGCAGAGAAATCAGCTGGTCAAAATGACAGAGTTTTGGACAGAGGCTCAACGAACAAGAGAGAGATGCACAGGCAGGGGTCGAACGAGCTAGAGAGTGAATGAACGGTGCTCCCTCTCTTCACTAACTTGTAGCCTGTTGGCGAGTAAAAAGCAGTCAATTATTTCATTTTTCATCATTACTTGAAATGAAACTGTCATAAGTATCTCGCTGTCACTATCTTCATTTATATTTTAAGATGCTACAAATTCTATCCAGCTACAAAAAAGCTGTAAAAGCAGGAATTAACAAAGAGTACAGAGAGTCGTTGCTATGGAGATGATACACCGTCTCATTGCATCGGTGTGAACTGGCAGGTTTCAGAGTATTGCAAGTAGTTGCAAGTTTCAACTTGTCTTGTTGCGATTCTTGTGTCTGAACTGGACTTTACATGCTTAATTTCTGCCCCAATGTCACACTAGAAGCATTTGAATGGCCCAAGCATCACTGCTCAGTCAAGTTAAAGTCCCTCTGGTCGGGCCAAGTTCCAGTCTGTGCACTTCACAGACCCTGATATTTGATTTTAGGGCTCATGCATTATTTCAACTTCAAGGATAACACAAAAAAAGTCACAGGACTTATTTCCATTGTGGTCCTAGATGATGTCCTAGATGCTTCTTTGGAAACCAATGGAGATCTGTGTCTTACAGATAGACAGCTACTGCAAAGTATTGCACAGGAAGCAGAGATAGAGAGATAGAGATAGATAGATAGATAGAGAGAGAGAGAGAGAGAGAGAGAGAGAGGAAGAGAGAAAGAGAAAGAGGTGGACATAGAGAGAGACACAGTGTACTGGGCATTGGTTCAGTGTAACTGCCCTTTGACTTCCCATGTACAGTATAGCCTACTGCTATTTATATCAAGGATCAATCAAACATGTCCTGTCATGATAACAACACTGTGTGCAGCCTTTGAAGCCTTATCCTGAGCAGCCAGAGGAAACCAACCAGACTGCTTGTTTTTCATCTGCGGGATTCCACAGTCAGGTAATCGGAAGGATTTGCTTCCATGTACAAAGCTATGACAACCTTTACCAAGCTAGATAAGGATTATATAACATCTCATGTGTCGACAGCTAGAATTAATATGCCATTCAATCTCTTTTTGATATGTGTGTGTTTGTGAATAATTAAGGAACCGAACAAAAAGCAGAACCGAGTGCAAGGAAGTTCATGCAGTGAGAGAGTTCTTGATAACAGTGTGATGATAATGGTTGTTTATCTTTACAAACAAGATAACTGACTTGCTGCACATATAATCTCTCTCTGGAGTCAGGAAATACTGTAACACCAATACACAAAGTAGAAGCACTTAAACATGTGCATCCACACACAATGACAGCTCTGCATTTTACCTTCCTCTCCTCACGACCACAGGTGTATTCCATGTTGCACGTAACTTAAGACCCAGGAACTCTTTAGGTCTTGGTTAATCATGCATGAGCCTGTGGAAATTCTGGCAAGTAGCAGCAACGCAAACACCCCGGGCTGCCGCTGAAATAAAGGCTCCTCCATTTATCAACGGGAGAGTCCCTTCACAGGAGATCAGAGGCCTGGAGAGGAGAGGATAGTGTGTTGCTTCTTAAATGAAAATGGGTAAGAGTGATTACTTAAGTTTCCCACAGACTGTCAAAGAAAAGATAAATGAAGGTAAAAAATAAAAATAAATGATCCGTAGGAATGATAATTAAGGAATTCAGCAGGTTAAATGACATGTTGTATTATGCTGGAGGATTATTTTCTAACAGCTACAAAATAACATCTTGGATACCATTTATATTGTGCTACTGAAATAAAGTGGAGGCCTTTAAAACGTAAGTGTTGCCAAAACAATGCTAAAACTTATTCCATGACCATTTGGTGACAGATCACTTTGCAGCTACCATTCTGCAAAAAAAAAGGTCACAAGTGAAGGCTTTTACATCATTCAACCAACATGTCCTCCAAACCATACGACCACATGTTGTTTGTTCCTACCCTCTAATACGACCCATACCTATCCTCATACCGCAGTTTGGGCACAAAAACTACTTTGGTATGTTTAGGCAACAAAACTACTTGGCTAGGGTTACAAACAGTACATGTGTTACATTACTTCACTTCCATGCATTAACTTCTCAGGAAATTATTACACTTTCAATGAGGTACTGTCTATACTTGGTAATGTAAAATATGTCTCTTTCAGCAATCTATGAACAATTATATTACAGTATGTACCACCTTAATAATGTAATCTACAGCTACAGTACATTTCATTCAACCCGGAATGAATGAAGACAAGATTGATTGGTCTCTGAATACTCTGTCTAAACTGTTACTACAATGGAATCAGATATTTACTTTATGTGTCACTGCCTGCTGACTAACAATCCCTGCATGAGAACATAGTGAAACATTTAACGCGGCATCAAAGTATGGACAGCAAGAAAGAAGGTGTGTTCAAAGTCACCCGGGCTGACACAGATGGCTGGAATACAGCAGCCCACACCCAAGTCTGATGAATAGAGGTCCAACTGCTCCACAGCTCAATAGGAATTTGCATCTGATATGATTTGCAGGGCTGAAACAATGCTGTAAACATGTTTTTCTAAACTGATTTCTCACCCCCTCTTGACCATGCTTGGCTAAGTTGGTGCTGCACTCTGTTTGATACTTGGCAGGAAGACACCTCTAAAAGTACATGCCGCTTTGGTCTTAATGGCTGAGTTGAAAATGTGTAAAATGTGCAGAACAAACCACTCACTGAGGTATTTGAGTTTCTTCTTGAGTTTGTGCTAGGACTACAACAACTATTCATCATTTCATACAAAATTGGAAGGGCACTCGGAGAGCGCAGACCTCCCCCAAGGCCATGCCCCATCTTGCAGTGTTAAAGTGAAAAATATTTTGTGTATCCACGCTGTGATTCGGATCTGCTCCAAAATGTAATACTTTCTTCCTTGGCCCATGCTACAACCTTCTACCAAGTTTCACGAAAATGGGACCTGTAGTTTTTTCTGTAATCCTGCTGACAAACTAACCAAACTAAAAACATAACATCCTTGGCAAAGGTAATGAAAAGATGTCAGCACAGTTGCAAACATTCCCATTTGTGCATGCAAGTGTCTATTTGAGTCTGTTATTTTTGTGTAAACTGGACATAAATCATGATTGCTGCTGCTAAGAATCAGAAGTATTTCCTGTTCAGAGGATTATACAATATCCTCTGCAACATGCATTATCACTGTTTCCCTTTCTTTCTGTTTCACACAATAACACAAAACACATGCAGACAGTGCATGTTTCCAGCCTACAAGTGAAACACTTTGTAGTCCTCAGTGGTCTGGGAGACTGAGGAGAGACTTCCAAGGCTGTATGTCGAGCAGAGAGGTCTGAGTGAAAGATGCATTGAAATTGCTCTTCTTTTCTTCAGAGTCTCACCCACAAAAGCTTTGTTTCCCATTCAGGATACAAGGTCATTAGATAATACACACAGGAACCTCAAGGCCACACAGTGGGGGCGGGATCATTCAACAAAACAAGCCTCGTACTCCTCTCCATGCAAACTTCTCGACACCCCCGACTCACTTTAATAGTCTCTGCAGGATGCATATGCACATCCAGAGACAAATATATTCACATGCAAACTCCCTTCAACACACACACACGAGGTGGGTGTCTGTTTTTGTGGTTTGACAGTGGGAATCATGACATCATCGTGTTCCCCCTACCACCTCTCTATTCAGTCACAGCAGAGTTATTTAGCCCTCTAAAGTGGGCTCAGTAAATGCTAGGGGATTTCCCTCTCTTTCTTTCTTTTTTTATTCTCTTGTAAGCTCAACCAAACACATAGCCTGGCATCAAATTTAGTGTGGGACCTCTCAGTTCATTTTCGATTTCCAAAATGCCTCTGGACGCAACTGGATAGACCTACAACCAATCAGAGCCACGAAACGTGACCTACAACCAATCAGAGCAACATGCTGAGAGACACATGCAGGTTTGAGCTTGGTCTGTTTTGAAACAGGAAAAAAATGGTGGCCTGGTCACAAACTTTATAACTTTGCAGCTAAACACACTAAAATTGTGTGAATGGGTACCGGCAGCAGCCATCTTTGTTGACAATAATGCCTGCCTCACAGACAGAGGATGATTGACAGAGGCTTTAGCCCACCTCCTATGAGATAAACAGTTGTGATTGGATCTATTAATTTTTAGTCAAAGGAAATCTGTCTGGATGAGGCCAGACTGAGTCTGCAAAGCAAATGAAACATTGGGTCCGCAGAAATAGTCTGGCAATGCCAGGCTACCAAACACGTGCTTGTT
>JAOVVB010036613.1:0-15336 GCA_028570985.1 Heterobranchus longifilis
GCAGGGTTATATTAGAAGGCAGGCCTTTATTTCTAATTCCCTCAGTTTGTTTGGACAATAACACTTTAGATGATCCAGTTTATACTGTTGAATTTATTACATTAAAAAATATACATTATGCTTAGTTGGCATGCACATATAACAGCCACCAGGAGTTTATCCACTCTTGCCCCCCCACCCCCAGCCATTATTTGAGACCCAGCTTCTATTTGAGGAAATACGGTATTTACAGTACATTGCAGTGAAATATCTGCAGCTGACCTTTTGCTGCAAAATGGCCAAGAATGTCATTAAGCTGCAGCTGTTAAGGTTTGGGGATGATGGTTTGTGTTTGGGGGAACAATTTCCTTAATTTAGAAATTGTGTTTATTATTGTTCTCTGTGTGTTTTGAATACATTTATGTGTGATCAAATGTCCCTTTTGTTTGTTTCTTTTGTCGTTTGGTCTTATAACTATTTATACATTCATCACCCCAGCCTACATATTCTGATAGCTCAGGTTGTCCTGAAAAAAAAGATGTGTATAACTTACATGCATTATTACACAATTAGACCAAACACACCAAAAATCAGGAAAAAATGGCTTATTAATGTGTGTGCCTCTGTTTCCTGCTATGAACAATTAGAAAATCACATTGAAAAACTCATGTGAATCACGGGATCATGACAGTGCAGCAGCTCATCACACAATGTGAGACCAGTGTATATTTGTTGACATTTTTCTTTTTTAACAGCCCTAATAACAGGTCATAGAAAAACAGCTTGAGCATTAGTGCTCCTACTGGTCTGGGGGAGACGCTCTGCTTCAATAAACTCTTAATCAGCGACTTCCTTGACTTCATAAAACAATCCTCCAGCACAGCTTGACTCACCCCCCTATCTAATTCATATTCAATATATTATTAATATACAATGTGTCAGGACTTATTTTTCGCTTACTTTGCCCAATAGGGCGGAAGCGAGACAAACAGTGAGGGGGGGTGGGGAGTACAGAGGGGTTGGAAAACATGACAAAGTGGAAAAGGAGGAAGTCAAGAATGGAGAGACAGGGCAGAGACTTATAGAGAAACAGATTGACACGGCCAAGAAGCTAATAAAGTGACAGTATTTTTGCTCTGTCTCCAAACAGAATTGGACTTCAACCCTGTCTGTGCCCAGAGGAGGGATATTAACAATCTGTCTGTTCGTTTAGTGACTTTGTTTTCTTGACGCCTCATCAGCACCTGCTAGGAATCTTAACAAGGAGTGGAGATGGCAGCGAGAGACAGAGACGGAGAGTGACAAAGGAAAACAGAAAGAGAGATGGAGAGATGCTGCATTCATTCCATACGGGAAAGCCGGTAGATGTGTTTCCTTGTTGAGATGCAGGTCAGCTTTCAGGTGGTGAATTACTAGGGAATTGGGGGTTTAGGATAATAATGCCTTTGACTCCCTGAATACTAAAAGTTCCAACAAGGAAACACTTATTATTAAGTATAGGGGATGAATAATTTCATATAAGCAAATAAATACAAGAAGGATAAATCACAACAAGGCCTGATGAGAATTATACTCACCATGAGGATGTGGTTAAAAGCTACACTGCACAGGTTTTCCACCAGGCTGCTTTAGAGGAGAGTAGACTGAAATTGAAATGAAGCTTCATAAGCCATTATTGTTATTTTCTCTGCTGACTAGATGGCGCTCTCTGTTCAACAAAGGGTTGAAATCACAATGAATTTCCATTCCTTGAGCCTTTTTTTTTTTTAAACCAAGGGGATAACGGGGAAGACTAGTTACGTTCTAGGCTTAAATCAAGTAGGCTGAGTTGGCAGAGATGCAAAATTCAGCAGCACAATGGTGACTTCATTTTGGCCCACCAAATTCATCTGTTGTACTAGGGTACACAACAAGATGTCTGGTCCGATCTACCACTGCGCTACCCGGACGCCCAATTGAGTCCAATATTGACTTTCCTTGTAGCTCTGTTTTGGTCTCCACCAACTCCTGAAGAAACATCTGACTGTTTAGCTGCTAAATACTCCACTAAGTTCACTAACTCGTCGCTCACTTTGTTAGTCCACTGTTTGGTGTCGGACACGTAGTTAAAAAATGTAGCTAAAAATATTAGACTGTACCAAAGTTTGTCTAATTTTTCTACAATCTTAAACATTTGCCATCAACAACATTTTAGTTATGCATTCATGTCATACATAAAATTAATTCCTGAGTGCTAGTGAAGATCTGCACCAGACATCAGTGGTAGCATAGTTTAATCTTCAAGAGTTTGAGGTAATACATAGAGTCATACATGGCACATGTGCATCTGTGAGCGTGTTAGTCAGCCAGTCAGTCACTTGAGATGCTTTAACGTGCGTTATTTCTTAATAGAGTAATTTATGCAGCTCCAAAAGTGGATGCACTTTATCAGAGATACAGGAAAACAAAACTACCTTACGATTGCATCACTTAAAATATATGCAGCTAGAACTGTTTTTCCCAGGCTGAATATGTGATGTACTAGACAAAGGAACCCCTTTACTTGTCAGCCTGCAGGAACAAAACAAAATGTAATTGTACAGGAAAAAAAGATATGGGATGATATTGCTGAGACAAAACCAAAGGAGAGAGAGAAGAAGAAGGAATTTCCAATTTGAGAGGTTTTGGGGAAAACATCCAAAGAGCATGAGTCTTATCACATATTCCCACTGAAACACCTGGCCAGTGGAAGCAGTGGGACAGGATAGATAGGATGTAGCCAACACACACATCCACACACACACACACACACACACACACACAGAAAAAGTTTATATGTAAGGGTAATATATATATATATATATTATTTTTTTTTATTTTTATTATTATTATTTTTTTTTTCATTTGACAAAACCTCAATAAGGCTATTCAAAATGCTCAGCTCCAACTAGATTCTGAATTTTGACATTGGAAGAAAAAAATCAAAGCAACAAAGATAACTGCTCACCAATTATTGCTTTTTGGTGAGTGTTGCATCATATTGGTTTTTGGATGGATCTCGCAGGGGATGTTTTTAAAAGTTGGAGCGAAGCCATCTCTCCCACTCCAATTACGCTCTGGTACCACTCACACCATGACAGTGGGTTTTCGTGAGGCACGGAATGGCTGATTTGTGTGTGTGTGTGTGTCGGTGTGCAGGCTGTGCTTGCGTGTGTCTGACTGCTGACATTCAGCACACACACATGTTGTCGGTGTGTCTCTCTGTGTTCTGACACAACAGACAAATATGTCACTAATAACCTCATTTAAAAAGCACAGTCACGAACTGTAGTGGTACTCGGTTATTTCTAATAAATATAGTGGATGAAATTTCATCATGTGGGGATAAAAATCGGGGGAATTGAACTCACAGGCACACAGGGCATGCATATTTGATCATTTATCCAAATCAGATCATTTATATCATGTGTAATATGTGTTTTATATGGTTTATAATAGATTATCAGTGTGTGCCTGAGCTCGACCCAGGCTCACGTTGTACATGGAGATGAATGGTGTCTCCGGTGAACTCTGTCGGCAGGTGAATGAGGACCTCCGGGCACTGGAGCAGCATGGAGGGAGGGCAGGTGCCTTCTTCTATTAAATAAAACACGTTTATTTTATTTTCTTGAAGCGAGCAGTGAGCAAACTGGAGTGGGGTGAAATCTGCGTTGAGTATGGAGCGATCTTGAGCGGAGCGGGCAGGAGCGGCTTCCAGCGGGGGAGTGGGGGGGCTGAACAGCTCGTCACCGCTCCACTCCGCTCACATGCCATGGTACTGCATGAGCTCAAAACTACTTGTAAACAAGGCTTTTTTTAGGGCATTGTCACTGCCAACGCTTCAAATACCGACACTTGGCCAGTAACCCTCAGTGTCTGTATGAGATGCACCAGGCTTTCAACTAACTCAAATCGAAACCCATCCGCATCATTATCAGAAGCTCAGAGCAACTGACGTAGTATAAAGAGCCCAGGAGACTGGACGGGTGGGTCAAACAAACACTGACTTTCATCCACTGTTCATATCCTATGTAAAACCAAAAATCAACAATGATTTTTGTAGTTACTTAGGCTACGTATAAGTACAAGTTAACTTTGTTATGTAATGCTCCTTATGCTACAAATGTAAGTTATGTAACAAATGTAGTTATTTTAACCCAAACCACAATCTTTTCTAAAACCTAACCGAGTAGTTTTGCTACCTAAACCTAACAGAGTAGTTTTGTTACCTAAACCTAAGAGTAGTTTTGCTACCTAAACCTAACAGAGTAGTTATGTTACCTAAACCTAACAGAGTAGTTCTGTTTCCTAAACCTAACCAAGTACATATGAAAACTAAATAAACCTACATTGAAATTGTATCTTGAAAATACAATAACAAGTGGAAACTGCATGTTTCCTGTGAACTTGGAAGTTAATTTTGAAAAGACACTATGCATGTAACTAGCAGAAAATGACACGCCATCCCTGACATGCCCAAAACTGATGCTAGAGGGATACCTAGAGCATCATAGTTTGTAGCGCAGGGCCACTGACCAAGCCTTATTTGAAGAGTTGGGAGTGAGAATGTGTTTGCATTTAATTGTTAAATAAACTGCTTAAACTGCAGTACACCTGATGGTGAGACAAGTTCACACAGATTATATACAGTAGGGGACAGTATTAAGGCTGATGCACACTGTCATATCATTAATCAACACTGTCAACTACCTCATTTGGTTTCTTATGTTCCATATAATATCCCAAACATGATTAAAAACCAGGATAAGACTCCGTGTGCATGTGGAGAGACTTTGTGCTGCTGATGGCATGACACATAATTTGAGTGATGTTAAATAACGATTAATTAAACTTTTAAATATCAAATTATTAGAATGGATGTAATTATTGGAATGTATAAAATATAATATTATGAAAATACCAATCTCCCCAGAAGCTGGATATCTGACCTAGGGCATCAAAGTGTCCAGAAATAGAATTGGTTAACATATTTGATGTGCTTGTGAGAGTTTTTTCTTCCTCTGCGGTGTGGTACAAACATTTTGGATCTGCTTTAGGCTGCCTACATTTTGATCAATAATGCACTGTGAGGAAAAAAAAAAACTTCTTAACATGTTTCCATGAATTATTAATGGTGACCCACCGAGAAAGCAGTCCCATTTGTGTGGGAATATTTTACAAATCAAAGAGACATAAAGTGCATAAAATGAAATGCATAAAGGGAATCCCAAATCGTTGCTTAAATATGTGTTTAAAAGAAAACAAAACATGACTACCTACCGTGTGTTTTTCCCTTTGTTCAAACAATGCTGAAATATTGACCCTCACTCAGTTCGGTTAATCAGCACTGAGCCACTAATCAGAAACACCAGGACCATACAGTACTGATAGCAGCAGTTATACAGAGAGTTCCTGCCTCTGCATGTGTAAATCTCTTATTCTATTGATGTCACGTCTGCAGTGCCGGCAGACTCCCCACAATGACATTGATTCATCCTGAACCACTCACTAATCAACTAATCAAAGAGCCACAGATTGGCTGACCAGTTTTATCGGGTGTGACAACACACAGCTCAGTTTAGAGGCTGTGGAAATATACCAATACACCAAGTCAGTGGCAGACTCAGGCTGTCTCAGGGGCAGGGGTGTGCATTGGGGCACCAGCCTGCAGGAAGTCTTCTAGCATTTTGGGCAGCCTACTGTATATGGCACTGCATCACATTTTCTCCACTGGAAGGGCACAAAAAAGTACTGGACATTGGATTTTTTTTCTTTGCTTGGGGCTGTAGTTGCAAGTAGGGCTGCACTCCAGCTCATTATGGGGATTCCCTTGTCGCCCAGGCCAGATGAGAGATGTAATTCTTCCAGGGTGCCCCGGGTCTGCCCCAGAGTCTTCCAGATGGAAGTGCCCAGAGCACTTCAATCGTGAGTTTGCCAAGAGGCATCCTTAGGCCAAGCAAACCTGAAAAATAGGATATTTTCAGGATCAGCACACAGGCATGGACATTGGAGTTTTATCACCATCCTCCTGTGTGAAGGTCTCAGTTTAATTGCCATCATGTGCTCCTAACCTTGTCTCAGACATCCTGATTCTTATCAGACATGCTTGATATTTTCCAGGGCAGTCTTCTCATGTAAGCGGTTGAACAAGTCAATATTGAGACGGAAATTGCGCCGGGTGATGTGATATGTTGTCGGATAAAACCGTGCCTATTGGGTGCCTAGTCTTAACAGATGACTGAGCCACTTTATGTGGCTTCTGTCAGCTCAAAGGAGCAGTGGTTCATCACCTAGGTCCTCCCCCAGTCACTGAGACTCTTATTCAATCACATAGATTGTGACCAGCCATCCTGGGAAGGGACAGCTTCGCTGGAGGGATTTCAGTTGCAACACATGAAAGATGAATTGACAAGAAATAAATATGTATTAATCTTCATTCCATAAGGATGTTGAACTTGATAAAGATCTACTCACCTGCTCATGAGCCATGATGTGCACATGATGCACCAGTGTTGCACGCCTACTTGAGATCCAGCAGTGTGAATCTGTGCACAGAAAAGTACAAATGTGAATTAGTATCTTGATAAAAAGTGTATTTTTATTCACAAAATTGTGTTTTCCATTTGTAAATCTTATTAAAAAACTAAATAATATTTGAACTAACTAAATCCTAATCATAACTTTGTTTTTCATCACCTTTCCAATTCAGCAATTCAAGTTAGTACAGTTTGGCACAACTTACAGTAATGGCCAGTCACTATGTATGTATTACAGTTTTAATATGTATACAGTAAATGTGCTTTAACCATAGAAGATATTAATATTATTTTCAGTCAAACTGAGGTCCATGCTGTCAATCCCTCACAGAAACTCTTGTCAGATCCCAGGAGTGCTGCCATGACAACCATACTAATCAGAGTTCTGCAGCCTGATTACCATCGTAGGATTAATTGGAGCATGGAGACAGACGCACACAGACAGCAACCTATCAGGTCTGAGAAGTGTATGTGCGACCTGTTCTATCTTTATTAGACAGTGTCGGGCTTATTTTCATTCTGCAAATGAAACATTGACTTGAATCTATGCTAGTATATACCCACAGTAGCTATGAAAAGTCTTGGAACTATTTAAATAATCATCATTAGTGCCTAAAGGCCTCAAATAAAAACCTCTGAATCAGGCTTTTTTTTTTTTAATATTCATGGTGCCAGGAGCCAGTATGTGGAAGGCAGGTGCAGATTCTATCTATCCAAGGAAGAAAACCTGCATTCATTCATACATAGACAAGGACAAGGGAATTGAACCTGAATCGTGACTGCAAACATTTGATTCAACATGCAACCCATGTTCCTCACTTGTATTGGGATGAAATAACCACCAATCCTGTTGCCAAGCACTAAAGGATTATCATTGCCAGAATACCATAATAGAAATGGACAGAACCTTGGTTGAGTAAGTATGCACATCCTTCACTTCAGGCTTCAAGCATTTTCATCCATATTTATACATTTCTTGCTTTGCACACCCAAGCTTAGAACTTTTTTTTTTGTTTTATTTAAATCCACACTTCCAACGGTTGAGGAAATGTCTGAATTTGAACTACCTACAGGCAAGGTTTTTTTTTTTTTCTTTTTTGCCAAAGAAGAATTTATTTCATATCATACAAGTTCAGCCCGGTTGCAGGAAAATCCCCAACTTCGTTAAATGAATCTGGCAAGTTTGCTTCAAGTGGAAAGACCGGCATAACACTTTTGGAAATGTGCATGCAGTGTTCATCTTGGCAGCGAGGAAAGATCAATGACGGGAGCTCTGACTTTTTTAATATTACAGTGAACATTTGGCAGCGAAGAAATGTACATATTAAAAGAATAATAATAAAAAATAACACTTCTGTGAATTCATTTAATACTTAGGCTACACTTATTTTTTTTGTTGCCACATTAATGGTGTACCTTTAGGGATGACAATGTCAGTCCATCAGTCTTTTGGTCCAGACTGAAATATCTCTATTCACTATTTGATGGATTGCCATGCACATACACCCATGGTCTGTATAGGAAAATACCTCCTTACTTTGGTGGTCCTGACTTTTCCTGTGCTGCCACCATAAGGGTTGACATTTTTCTTTCTTAATGAAATGTCTCGACAATGATTGGATGGATAAGCTATTAATTTGGCATAGATATTCATGGTCCCCAGAGGATGAATCTCAACTATTTTGGCAATCCCCTAACTGTTCATTTTAGCCCACCAGCAGGTCAAAGTTTCCAGGCTGGTCTCATTCCATTTTTGTAGTATTACTTTGAAAAGTAATGCACAGTAATTCGTACATATACCACGTAATTGTGAGACATGCAGCCCAGGTTTAAAAGAGACACAGAGACGTTCACCAATTTAATGCCAATCCCTGTGTTTTTTTGTTTTTTTTTACTAAACATAACAAGTAGTTTTGTTGCCTAAACCTACTGAATTGTTCCCTTTACACAATATTAATTTGCAGTGTTAATGACGTGTTTATCACGTGACCTGTATATAAACCAGAAGACATGTTCTTATATATAATACAAACTGCTGTGCAATACTTTTATGAGAATGCATTGAAGTTTTCACTTATCCAGTGAAAGAGCTCCTCATTTACAAGACAGATTAGCACATACATTCCTTGTTCCCAAAGGATGAAGCCTAAAAGCTTTGGTAGATGCCTCGACATTTCCTCTAGTCCAGCCATGGGTTAGGGTTAGGGTTAGGGGTTAGGGTATGTGCAATGTCTCGACATAACTGTCGGATGGATTACCATTTGATTTGGTGCAGAAATTCATGATTTGTGTGAACATGGTTAATCCCTTGACTTTTCATCCAAAGCCATCATCAGGCCAAATTCAATCTGAATACTTTTTCATCTATCTTACAATTTGGTTTTCTTTACTCAAGATTCATAAAATATCAAATTAGAGTTGCATGTGCACTTCTTGTTCCTACCAAAAGTTGTAGTTTAGTTCTTCAGAACTGTATGTAAGCTTGTTTTAGAGTTTAAACGTAACCTCACAAATCTCAACCTAGGCTATTTTCTTGAATGGAATTGGACAATTTTATAAATCTTTACATTGGATAGTCAAGTGTAGGGAAGTCATTGGCAGAGTAATTCCAGGTGTGCCACAGAACATTTAATCATCTGCAAAGTACACACTGTATGCCACCAGAGCATGTGAGTGCAGAGCAGATTTTTTGTGTCGCCTTATCTTCAGCTCCAACTTCTCTCTGGTACTCACACCGTGAGTCTGAAGCATGCCTGACCCAGGCGAGGGTTTAACCATTTGAACTCTGCAATTGAAATGGTCTGCCAGTGCCTACATCAGTATTTTTGCTTATTGTGATTTCTTCAAATGCTCCATATCCTTAAAATATGTACAACCTCAGCTAAAAGCTTATGTAAGCCACTAAACCATAATAATTGCTAAAATTATTGAAATTGTGTCATAAATAAAAAATAATCACAAAAGTTTTGTCATCAAATTTTACTAAAACATATTGATCCAAAATATTTCTGAATGTAGAAACATGAACAAAATAATTCTTAATACTCCACAAGTTATTTGAACGATGTAAAAATGTTTTTGTGTTTGAGTGTTTGTGTGAGTGTTAAGGCATTTGCAAAAGTGTTTTGCACGGCACCTCACATAACGTGATGACGTGAAAGACAGAGGCTTTGGCTTTCTATAGCACAAATAATCATTGCTCTAGATATTATGGCTCTTATTTTAGATCAATTTAAACACATTATCGATGCAACCATATGTGTCGATTGGTTCTACTCTCTAATACAACCCATACAAGCATTTCCAAAAACAGCGCCCCTGGCGGTGAGAGTAAATATGACCCATATGACCATTTTTCGCCCTCATACCTAAACGTTACGTTTGCAGTTTTAAACATGCCATTAACGTTGTTAAAACAGACATTGTGGCTGTAGGTTTAGGCAACAAAAAACAACTTGGAAAAAATGTCGTGGTTTGGGGTAAAATCATGATATTTGTGACATTAAATCACTTCTGTGTAACGCCACATGACGCGGAACGTCATACTTCCGGTTGTTGTGAATGCCGGCCTCCTGGGTGAAAGTCATGTGTTTGTTTGTACTTTATACTAAATACTTACACTTTTTGGTGCCATAACTAGAGGGAGATGCCTCTCAAGAAAACATAAATATATACTTTCAGTTTTAAATTTTGACATTGGCAGTAGCGTTCCATACTTGCAGTATAGTTTATTGGATTTTGAGGCTTATGTCATCACCAAACAGCCACTTTGACTTCGAAACCAATGCATGAAAAAGTCAGTGTTGTCATCGTTTAGTCTTAAAGCCACACAATGTTATACTAATATATTAAACTCCCAATATAATAATAGCAGAGGAAAAATGTGTCATCGGTCTGAAATGGTGGATTATTATCAATCAATACCACCACACTGAATGGAACATGTTTCTCTTTGGGTTTTTGCAACAAGCAACTAAGCACAAACACATACACACACCTCTACACAAACAGCTGTTCCTCAGTGAGTACATGTGAATATTAACACTCTTCATAGCAGGTAAACACAGACGTACACTCAGACACAAAGCTACATGTACACATACTCTGGTTAGACAGGAATTAAACAGTACAGAGGGATATAAACACACGCACACACACACGTGTGTACAAACGCAGAGCTCCCACTCGATTCAGTGAGCTGAGAACATTTCCATGCATAATGAGCCTTGGTCACATCTGAATAATTGATAGGAGAAAATGGATTTGGGAATCCATTGTAATTTCTCCTCTGAGCAAAATAACCACCTTCCCAAAACAAGACACTGCTGAAACATTTATACAAGAGGGAGCGATGGTGAGTTTGTATGTGCGCGTGAGAAAGAGTCAACATAGTTGAGTGTTAATTAAATCAATATTCACATTTACCTGGAGCAGCCTGGTGTTGCCCTTCATGCTTCCTGCCCACTGTTTCCCTCTGTTCCTAATCCACCCCTCTTCCTCTCGATCCTGTTTTTTTATTCATCCTTTCCCTCCTCCTCCTCTCCCCCTTCCTCTTTTCTTCATCATCTCTGATCCGCTTTTGCTCTCTGTAGTGCAGTTCTAATGCAGTTAATGAATACGGCAGTTATAGACCCACAGAGCTCATCTACGTTCCTACAGGGTGCAGCTAAAATCATAGCTTGGGATTTTTAATGCTGATTTTAATATTTTATACACTGGCATTCAGCCTTAATATAACCATTCCCTTTTAAAAGATCCAAACCCAATTCATATAAATTGTATGATATCAACCTCAACGGAAGGTAGATGGCACTGACTTCTTTTCTTTATTTCTTTGAATTAGTGTGTTAGCATGAAGTATTAACCCTGCACTTAGCATAGAAAAAATATGAACAGTCCCAGTTTCATATTTAGCTCCAAAAATATCAAAAAGTCTCAAAGATGTAAGATACACAACTTTAATGTGCATCACGTCCTCGTAGCTTAACGACACACTAGGTCATTTGCCAATGACATATATAACTATTTAACGTAGTGAAACGGCCGCAGTTTTTAACATGTGATTAACATTGCGAAACAAAATGACTTGGTTAGAAAAAAATCATTGTTTGGATTAAAATTTGTATTTTTTACATCTGTGGCATGGTTATGGACTAACGTAGTTACATTGATTAACTTTTTTTTTAAAAGTCAACGTTGACTTCTGTTTTCATACTGGACACAAACAGTGGTCTCATGGGTCAAAGTCCTGTATTTGTTGTATAATAGTCTTATATAGGCAGACCTCTCTCCACAGTGCTGTGTCTGCGCTGGGGGAAAGTCTGGATTCAACGTGCTTTCACTCCTGGATAGTGAAAAAAACTCCCTGGCCTGTTTGTATTTCCTCAAACCAATCACAATCATCCTGGGCGGTGCCACGCCCCGACGGTGCCTCTGCAAAATAGTGTCAGAAGGGAACCCGTTTCGGTGGAACACCTCCACAAAAAGGTTGTAAACATTTTCTTTGTAGATCTTTACAATCATTTACTGAAAGAACAGAGCAGGCCTGCTTTATTACACAATCCAAATCTTCAAAACTTGTCATTTTCAGTGTGTAGGTTGATAGCTCGG
Organism: Heterobranchus longifilis; assembly: GCA_028570985.1. Lineage (NCBI taxonomy): Eukaryota > Metazoa > Chordata > Actinopteri > Siluriformes > Clariidae > Heterobranchus > Heterobranchus longifilis. The sequence continues at coordinate 12,144 of JAOVVB010036613.1, forward strand.
AGGTTGTTGTTTGTTTCCCGTAGCGAAGGGACTTTGGGACATGGGCTTCTTGTGCGGACAGGAAGTAAGGCTTTATCGGCTTTAGTGTTTGGTAAGCCCGCCAGACTACTCAGACTATTGTATTGGGAAAGTAGAGAGGTCACAGAGAAAGCAGGGACATTGGACTATTTTACAAAAAAAAGAAAAGAAAACAATGACGGAGATGGATTTGTCTTTTCAAGGAAACATATAGCAAATGGCACTGTTATCAATTTAACATGGATTCTTCTTTGAACACACGTATACAAGGCGGCAATCTGAATCACTCACAGGGGCCCAAACACTGCCCACCACATTTTTGGAGGGCCTGCTCTCTCTACCAACCCCCCCCACCCCACGGGCCCCAGTGCAATCACATGCACTGTCTATATGGTAAATGGACTGTACTTATATAGCACTTTCCTAGTATTTGCGACCACTCAATGCGCTTTACACTGCGGTCATTCACCCATTCACACCACATTCACGCAGGAGGATGGCAGAGGTTACCATGCAAGGCACATGCTCATCAGTGCAAACATTCACACAGTATCTTGCCCAAGGATACTTCGGTCAAACCACAGCCGCCCCCCCTATATATTAACACCCCTGCTGTGAATCAAGATAATGGCATGCTTGCCTTTACATCCCTGAATGACTCTCTCCTGTGTTGCTGTCGCATCACCTCCAGGTCAGATGGAAAAGAAAAGGCTGTTTGTTATTTTGCAATATTTACACCCTTTTGCTCGAGACTATATCCGTCCAAAACAATGTGACTGGCCTTCACCTCGTGTGAACAAGCTGTGTTTTAATAGTGTTAATAAGCCAAGAGTGAAATGTCATCTGTAAAGTAACCATTAGTAAGGCTGTCCGCTGCAGTCCAGCAGGCCTGAACCAGCTATAGTTTAAATGTCATCTGTTGGCTGTACAAACAGCCCGAGACAGCCTGAATAAAACCTTTGCCAGTCCAATGAGGGGTCGGTATAATATGGCCTCTGACACAGCAATCAATAGGCCCTGTCTGTGGAGGGAATACTGTGTTCCTCCTAGGGCCCAGGTGGGACGGGCAGAGCCGTAACCAGAACCTGATGCCATGCCAGGCAGGGTGGATTACAATAGGGCAGGTTGGGAAGGAGGCCTGACAGAAGCCAAAGCCATACTGAGTCACAGCTTACTGAAACAGCATGGCCCGATGTGGCCCGTCTCGCATTTACTCTCTCACAGACCACACACCCATAATGCTGACACATGTATGCAGGGATTTTCAGACATAATCTGCCTTGCCTTCTGCACGGCTTCAGCACTCGTCACATCTTTTCTGGATTCCTCCCGTACCCTGCACCCATATGGATACAAATAGACATGCAGCCGTACAGGAGCATATGCACGCTCGTGCCCACACTGTCGTCCTGACTCTTTCATCATTCGGTTTATCTCTTGTTGGTGTTGTTTCGCCAGTGTCGCCACTTATAGCCGCCTCTCCAGATGGGATGCGTCCATCCCGTCTATCCATCCATCTCACTGACTGCGAGCCAGGAGGGATGAGCCGCCTGTCAGCAGAGGACTTGGTACAGGGATTCATAACCTCTTCAATGCCCTCTCAATTTCCCTTCACTGTCTTGTTCCAGACAGGCCCTCTAAAGTTTTTGTCAGAGCTCCGTGGCCAAAGCACAGTCGGACTCAAAAGGCCGTCCATGAGGAGGACTGTGTCTCTTGGCTCAGACATATGCAGAGAGACAAGACAGACGGACAGACACAGAGGCAGTTCCTCTTGATAGATAGCTCCTGAGAGATAGAGAGAAAGCATAGGGACTCTCTGACAGCATATACACACACATTCAAGATCGAAGGTGGGAGTGACTGAGAGAAGGACATCGTAGAGGTGCAGCAAGGAGCAAGATGGCAGCTGCGACAGAGGATGAGAGGCAGGACGGAGATGGATAGAGACAAGGCTAGTAAACAGACAGAGGCAGATGAACAGATGATGATAGATGATAGACAGAGAGATACAAGAAAGAGAGAGATGGAGAGAGAGAGAGAGAGAGAGAGAGAGAGAGAGAGCCGGCCCAGCCTGTCTCTGCCCTGTCTGAGAGGGTTAATATAAGCTGCACACCAGCACTTTAATAATACACCAGCCATGGAGTTAAAATGGATAAACATATAAAATATTCATCGACCTGTCATAGAAGAAGGCAATGGTGTGTGTGTGTGTGTGTGTGTGCGTGTGTATAAGTGCAACCCTGCATAGGAACCGGCAACGTGTGTGTTAAACATTACCGAAACTAATGGGTATCACAGTGTTAGCTTTATAAAAACAAGTTCCTCCCTGAGATATCAGATTGACATATAGGCCTAATAAAGTCTGCTTTTGAGGCTGCTGATAAACAGCAAATGTAACATAACACTGACTAAAGCTAGAGCTGTCAATGTTGAGGCATGGGGCCTCAGCACAGCCTGTCAAAAACAATTCACAGCAACAAAGAAAAATCTCAATCAAGGCAGTCTTTCTTCATGGCAAACACGGACCACAGCCATGCTTTGTCATCAACCCTGACAGAATGCAGAGTCATTAATAAAGATACAAATGCGAAAACACACATGCAGGGTGCAAACACACACGCACGCACGCAGGCACGCACGCACGCAGGCACGCACGCACGCAGGCATGCACGTGCAAACACACACACACACACATGCAGGCCTTAACATATCTTAAGTGAAAATAGTGCTCAGTCTGGCGCCTTTGAAAGCTTCAGTGCTTTCACAGTTCAATTAGTGGAGCCAAATCCATCTCTTGTCCAACTCCCAGTCGGCCTGTCAATCTCACTGTCAGGACCTGTCACCGCCCTGCTTTTAGCCTGACAGCCCAGTACACACATTATGCACATACACACATCAAACATGTAAGTCAGAGACACACACACATATGCATGTGCACCAATATTGACCCACATGGACAGGCTAACTTTTTTAAAGCATCATGGAGTAGAGTCTATTGTGATTCAGTAGATAGCACCATTTAAGTGAGCTAATGAGTTTATTGGAATGACGGGTAAGGTGTGAATGATGGTCAGGGATGGACGGATGAGAAGAATCAGACTGGGCTAAAATCGAGTGGAGCAAAAGAGGATAAACAGACTGTTGCATTGGGATCGATGATATGCCAGGAGGTGTG
>JAOVVB010036624.1:0-15335 GCA_028570985.1 Heterobranchus longifilis
AAGATTTTAAAAACACACATTTCTTTATTTGCAGTTTGGGTAGGCAGCCATCATGAACATTCATCTTTTCCTGACTCCTGACAAGGTTTTACAGCATGTGGGGCACTTCATCACGTTTTCTCCATTGGAAGGGCACCCTCAAGAGCACTTTTCCTGTGTTTTTCTTTCTCACACCAGTGTTGCAGCATACAGTATGTTCAGAATTTACAAACCCTGAAAAAAAATCTAAAATTAAAGGCACTAGATTCTGAGAAAAACCTCTTGTCAGTTCAAAAGAGCAGCACGTACAGTTCAGTCGTTTCGGAATGATTCTTGTTGTTTGTTCGTGCTACAACACATTCATCATAAATAAACCCATCAAAATCATGGGCCTCTCAAAGATTGTGTAATGATCTTATGTAACGACTGTCGCTCTAACTGCTAAAGGCCACAAAAAGCCAGTTTGGGGAGTTGAAAAGCTTTTCAAGAATCTAAAACTTTCATCATTCTTCAGGGGCGTGGACGAGAGGGACCTGCGTAAAAAGAGACAGAGAGAGACACACAGCAGACACATCTGCCCGAGAGCAGAAATGTTCTTGTGGCGTTCAGTGGCCAGGTGGCCAGAAACATATATAAAGGACGCCATACCCGAGTTCAATTGAAAACAAAAATTATATATATTAAACAACAAATGACATACTACAAAACTATGGGAGACTGGAGGCCTGGCCAAAAAGAAATAAAAAGTGAAGGAAGCCTCAAAAAGTAAAGAAACAAAACAGACAAAACTAAGATGTAACAAAACTAGGAACTAAAGAACTAAGAACAGGCGATCAGCTGCTTCAGTCTGGGAGAGAGAGGGCTCCTTCTCCTGCAGCTGCCCTGATGTAGACTCTGCATGCAGGTGGGGGCAGGGCCTCCTGACAATTAACAGATCAGGAGCACCTGAGAGAGAGAGGAGCAGAAACAAGAGGGGGGAAGGGGAGCGCGTAATGTTGGACAACATGGCTTTAGGGTTGTATCGCCGCCTGCTGGTTTGGCAAACTCCTGACGGCACAGAAAAAGTGTTTAACCTCTTCTTCACCAGGCCTCTGGCTGGAAAATGACATGCTCAAAACAAATAGATTTTTATCTCTGCAACTACAAGGCCTATATGAATAATATATAGATATGGTATCATAATAAAGGTAACATTCCTGCAGAGGTGTCAGCATCACTATAGAAGTTACTGGGTCAGAGACAATGAAAGATTTCATTTCCGCCTACAAAAACGATACAGTTTTAGAGTAAATATCCCTTTGGAGTGATGCAGCTGCAGCTAGCTTTCCAGTCGAGCTTCATCTGGTGAACATGGAAGTCATGTGACTTACAGTAAGCTGCACTGACATCACTTCCAGACAGTAACGACCCTCACATGACCACCAGGAGGACTAACGAGCTACAGGAGACCTGAACGACGCTCGGTGTGAGTGACCAGAGTGCAGGAGGTCGGATGGATTCCCCACCAGTCAGTCTGAAATCAAGTTTTCAAAACATCTATAGAAAAAGCCCAGTCGCTTTTAACAAAATAACAAAAATGTACATTATATATGAAATGAAGGCTCCGATAGTGAAATGTTATGTAGCAGCAGAACAGAAGCTCTGCACTTATATATAATATATATAATTATAATATAAACAACAACGAAGAAAACTGTCACAGAAACACATTTGATTGAAATGGTCCTTTAACACTTACCTGAATGTGATGTGTGTGTGAGCAGCAGTTTCTAACATCTACAGTCACTGTTACAGTGAAATAATGAACAAACCTTTTGTCCTGGCTGAGCAGGAAAAGCACAGGTGTAATTAATAACATTAACGATGGCCATTCACATCGTGTCTGCTATTAATTACACCGGTGCTTTCCCTGCTTTCACATTTCTGCTGTGAAAAAAGGTCTATTTTTATATGACAATAGTCATATTTATACCCCTAATATCTATTGTGGAAATGATTCTTCCTGGTTAACTACAGAGTCGATGAATCATCTGATTAATCTATTACATTAATTATACTTTGTCACAGCTCAAAATACATCTGAAAGTCCAGAAAGTCTTCTTCTTCTTCACTTCTGTCTAACAGCAGCACGTTACACGTGTGAGACTTTGTTTAAGAAGAAGAAGAATCTAAAACGCAGCAACATGGAAACATATTTTTCTCTTAGCTTGACTTAGTTTTCCAATAAAAGCACAGCGGCTGGATGAAACACACGTTCTAGAAGATGTTGATTTTCCTCTATCAGCTCATGCATTATTTATAACTCTCATGCCGACACAGTCTTATCCAAACACTGTAGCTTTACTTTGAGTTATTGTAAAAGTGCATCTGTACAGCAGTTACACACAAGCAAACGGATTTCATATTGCAAGTTTGATTCATGTGGCTTCTGTCACTTGGTGTGAAAACAGAAAAATAATGCATAAAAAGACACAAGGCTTCAGTAACACCTTCACTTTAAGTGTTAGCAGCTTGATTTTTGGACATTTTTCATAAGAAAGTTATAGATTGGTGTTGACTTGGTGTCCTCAGAGACGCCAATAACGGTGCCTTAAAATTCATAAGCTAAAGGTGAATGTGCAACGAGAGAATAAGTGCACTTTTTGAGTTTCTGTGCACAATTAGCCTTATCCTATCCGGGAGCATATTGCTGCTACAACAGGGGAAAAAACAGATCAGTATCATGTTATAACGTGAAAAGTTTATTGTTATTACAAGATATTTTATAACAAGATATTTTCACATTATTGCGTCATACAAACTTGTCACGTTATAACTTTTCTTGTTATTACAAGATACATAGTATCTAAAGTTTCTTTTTAGAATGTGATACGTCTGCATGTCGTAACACAGGCTGTTTTCATTCACTGTTTGTAGTAATTCCCACGAAACGTAATGCCCTCTAATTCGTAGATACTACTAATAGGTATACTATAATATAGTAAACAAGGAAGTGAGGCGACGTAATATAAAGACCAAGAAGCTCATTTAGGACGAGCGGATCCAACAAACAGGACTTTCACCCAGGAGACCGTTGTTTATGTCCTGTTTGAAACTAAATGTTGTTATTTTAAGTAAACCTGTAAATAAACTTCCGTTTGTAGATATGTGACGTCCTACGTCACGTTCTAAATCACCAGGTAACTGCATCCAGTAGTAGTAGTTGTATTTATAACACCGCGTTGATAGAACAGCGGTCATATTTTGTATATCATACGAACTTATTTGTGAGAATGCATGAAAATATCTTGGTATAAACATTTTGTTGTAACAATAAACTTTTCATGTTGTGACGTGATACTGATCCGTCTTTTTCTGCCGTGGCAGCAAAACGCTGCCGTATTATCTATTTACATAAATACATAAAAAATAGTCCACAATTGGTAAACATGAGAAACTGTGCGAGGTCTCAGTCCTTCTTCCCTTTTCCCTTTACAACACCTCTGCAGTCTGGAAGTCCCGCAGCGAGTAGCGGTCCTGCTGCTGGTGGACAGAGGTAACGGGCGCTCCCTGGCTGGGCGGGACCGCCGCGCCGCTGCTGTGGCTCAGCTGCTCCCGCGCTGCGGCGGGGAGAGCGTGGAGAGCGGGGCTGCTGCGCCGCTGGCCCTCCAGACCCAGATGTGTGCTGATCTGCGACGACCGCAGACTCCTCATTTGGCCCAGCGCTCGAACCTCATACAGCTCCACCGAGGTTTTCTTGTACCTGCAGGAGACAGATGGGTTTATATTCAAGAGAAACTGAAATTGAAAACCTTTTTTTTAAACCCCCGTAGGGAAATTCAGGTGTCTAAACAGCAAATGGAAAAAGAGCACAGAATATATGGGCAATAGTTAGAAGTGGTTATGAACAATAAAAACATGAATAAGTCATTCAGAGTGCAAAGTGCAAATGAGCAGAAGAATAGAGTCCATGGTTCTGCACAATAGAAAATATGATGAAACCAAAAGTCACCAGGGAATAAAGATGGAATGCATAAGAAGAGTTAATTAGCAAACATTGATATCTCAGTTTTTTAATTTTTTTTCCGAAATTGTGTTATATTGTGCACTCAAGGGAATATCACTCAAACTGGTGTTGGTTTATTTATTTTAAGAATGGCTTTTATCTGTTTTTGCAAATGAACTTTTCATACACTGCTGTCAGATACAATTTATAATGTGGTATAGAAGTTCTTCTCTGACTGAAAGCTTTCTAAATTCAATAGATTTTTGCAAAGACTTGAGTGTGTGGATACTTTTTTCCATAAATGTATACTGTAAAAGAGGAAAATATGGGTAACTGGGTTTCTTAATGGCAGAAATAGGGGGCAAGTTAGGGACTTCCAACATTAACTGACTGACTGACTAACATATACAGCAATCAATCAATCAATCAATCAATCAATCAATCAATCAATCAATCAATCAATCAATCAAATACTTTTTATGGTGCAAACTCACCATGCACAATGGTATCAGTGCACCTTACAGTTAAAAAAAAAAGTTTAGGAAATACAATCCTAATACATCAATTTGATCAAATACAGCTGACAGAACAGCTGACAGAAAAACATGAAGAATGATATAAAAAATAGAAACAGCTATTTAAAATGAATACATATCTGCTTTTTCAAAGAGGAAGGTTTTCAGCCGACTCTTATCTCTGCCTCCCGGACCAAAACTGCTCATTTTCAGGTTCCTACGTTTTGACAGTACGGGACCTTTAAAGGTTCACGTGGACTCACATTCTCAGCAGTAACGACGACAGAACCACTGAAACAGACGAGGCAGCCATCGCAGCGGAGCCCATCCAGGGTTGGAGCACCAGGCCCACAGGCATGAACACACCTACACACAACAGAGCAGAGCGCTACTATACACACTCAACACACACACACACACAGCTCACTGAGGAGCAGTCAAAGCTTTATTTCGTGTGTGTAACTTTGGGCTGCAAGTCGTGTTGTTTGCAATCTGATTTTGCCCCGAACACCACAAGATGCCACATTGTTGTAATTCCTGTCAAATACTTTTCTTTCATTCTCAGTATCTCCTGTGGTTTCAACATTACTGAGTTTTTTATTCAATCCTAGAGGAGGTAACAGGACACTGAAAACACTGACGTCCTATTTTGGGAATGCAGGTTTTTTTAAATCTCCTACATTTCGACACAGATATCACATGAGGCTGGTTCCTTTGATTCTGTGACTTTCAGGCAAAAACAGGAAAACAAATCTTCCTCCACTAGAATTAAGTGTGGAAAAATGACAAAGAAAAGTACTTTTTCATACATTTTCTTGGGTTTGTGCTTGTGAAACTGTAATTTATGACCTCAGTGTTTCCTGGCTACAGAGCCTTGTTTGGAGTAGGGATGCAGAATATTGGATTTTTGCCGATATGTAATACGATGATATTTTCCAACTCATTTTGCCAATACCGATACTGATATATGCACATTTGTTTTTTCCACCTATTGCAGAGAACATCGAGTCTCTCCTGTAGTGGAATTAGCATGTTATTATACCTACTGTTATCGAGATGGCCCACTGGTAGACATAAAATACAATGCTGTTTCTGACACTTTAAAAACCTCCACACTGCAGACATATTTGTTGCACCCAGCGCTTAGTCACGTCACGTCACATGCACATCAGCGTCATGTTATCGGCAGAAATGTTCATTTTGGGCCGGTGGTGATATTTCATCTTAAAACCTTTATTTGCTGATGACGAGCCGATATCATTGTGCATTCCTGGTCAGGTGTCCTCTAAGTGTACAGCCTAGTTTTACCAGCTTCTGAGTTTTATTTCCTGAGCCGATAGTGAGGACTCTGAGTGCACCGTCGGTCCTCACCTGCAGCGATGGGTATTCCTACAAGGTTGTAGATGAGGGCAAAGACAAAGTTGGTCCTTATCCTCCGCACCGTCTTCTTGGACAGCTCGACACTGGCCACCACATCCAGCAGGTCATTCTGCAGAGGCAAGGCACGTTTATTTATATATATGTATATATATATATATATATATATATACATGCACCTTATCAAACTCAGAGGCCATTCAAAGTGCTTTACAGGCGCAACAACAACAACAAAACAGAAGTATGAGGTGAAATAATACAAATATAGACACATTTTATAAAAGATACAGACAAGGTTAAAGCCAAATTAATAAAATAAATAAAATGTAACATAAAAACTGATTAATAAAAAGCTGCAGAAAAGACAACAGTCTTTAACTTAGTTTTAAAAATACTTACATTTGGGGCAAATTTTCCAGCAGTGGGCAGCATAACTGCTAAAAGCCATTTTCACCACACCGCTAACTGACCAGTCTCTGCAGATCTGAGAGACCTCAGAGAACATATCCACGATATATTTTGGGCCCAGTCCATTAAAGGACTTATTGACAATCAGAAGGACTTTAAAATCAATTCTATATTTAACCAGAAGCCAGTGCAGGGATCTTAGAATTGGTGTTTGTCAGCATTTTCAATCAGTTGCAATGGTCTGATGATCTCATTGGGGAGGCCAGTAAAGAGCGCAGTAAAGTTTTTCATTTTGTTTTTGAGATGCCAGAATGATGATTTTATGACTCCTTTAATGTGGGCACTAAAATGTAATTCTTCGTCAATGATTACACCAAGGTTCTTGACGCGGTGCTGGTTTTCAGACCTCTAGAGTTAAGGTAAGTGCCAGCCTTCCTTTTTTTTTATTGCAGAAGAGAATTATTTCAGTCTTTTCTTTGTTTAATTGAAGGAAATTTTGTTGCATCCAACTTCTCAATGCACATACAAAGTGTGTCAATGGGAGTGTAATTATTTGGGTGAGAGTGCGAGATAGATGTGGGTGTCATCAGCATAGCGATGATCAGAGGTTTAAAGCTGTTATTCTCTCTCTGTCACAGCGTGTCACCTACTCGAATGAGGACGATGTCGGCCGCCTCGATCGCCACGTCAGTGCCCGTGCCGATGGCGATGCCGACGTCGGCCCGGGCGAGGGCGGGCGAGTCGTTGACGCCGTCCCCCACCATGGCCACTCGCCGGCCTTGTTCCTGCAGCTCTTGCACTTTTGCCACTTTGTGCGACGGCAGCACCTCTGCAAACACCTTTCTGATCCCCACCTGTGGTCAAACAATCATTTCGGCACCATTTTTAGAATCCTTTGTTAAAGGGATAGTTGAGATTTTTTTTTTAAATGAGGTTGTACTTACTGATAGTCAGTGTATTACCTGCAGTAGACGGCGGTCGGCACGCCACCAGTTTGGAGAAGCAGACAGACGTCCTGACACGGAAGATAAGCAATGTACTGTGGTTGACGGGGGCACACAGCAAAACTTATTTTAACCACCTTGATATCAATTTAAGTGTATTCAGAATACTTTCACCACTTTCATTTAACAGCTCTGTTTAAGTTTACAGGCGGGGAACTGAAGCCGTTAAATCGCTTTCTTCAAAGCCACCAGACTCCTTTGACAAAAACAGTCATTTCACCTCGCAGAACACAGGAGTTGCTGGTGTATCGCCGTCTCCACCGGTGAGTTTGCTTGTTAGTTTTGTTAGTTCCTAACCCTTTTAAAACACCAAAGTCACACAATAACACAAACTAACTAACCAATGGAGGCAGCGGTAGACCAGCAACTCCCGTGTTCTGCGAGGTAAAATTACTGTTTCTGTCAAAGGAGTCTGGTGGCTTTGAAGAAATCGATATAACACTTCAGTTCCTCGTCGTAAAGATCTGTCTGACAGCAAGGTAAAGCTGTGCAAATATTCTAAATATAGTGTACACTTAAACGGACTTTTTGCTGTTGACCCCGTCCCCAGCAGTACAGTGTTTATCTTCTGTGTCAGGACTCCTGTCTGCTGCTCCACACTGGGGGCCCGCCGACCGCCGTCTACTGCAGGTAATACACGGACTGTGGAGAAGTCCCTCATACAACCAGCTGGGTATTTGCCTACAGCCTCACATTGTGATACATATCATGATACAGAGTACACAATACGATACATATCAGCATACACGTTGATTTGGAATAATGACCATGTCCTACACAGAATTTACGACAACATCTGTTCTTTATTATTCTGCACAGCAGTGATCATTCTATATAAAACACTTAAAATCTGATCTGAAATGAGATCTTAAAAGGAAATTTAATATTCTGTTTCTAATCCCAAAGTTATTAATAAATGCAAATATTTACAGCATTTGCTGCTGTATCGAGTAGCAAAGAGTTTTTTGAGCACCGCCCTAATACAGCCCCAAACATCCCAACAGTGTGTGTGTGTGTGTGTGTGTGTTTTACCTGTGCAGCGATGGCTTTAGCTGTGCGCCTGTTATCTCCTGTTATCATAACCACCTCGATGCCCATGCTGTTGAGCGTGTGCACGGCTAACGCTGACTCTGCCTTCACCGTGTCTGCAATGGCTAACATGGCACACAGCACACCTGCAGACAACACACACACACACACACACACACACACACACACACCATACCATGAGGTGCACGATAAGAGATGAAAGTAAATGTCAGTGTTGTTTTATCCTCACCGTCTATAGCCACCAGGATGGCGGTCTGTCCTTTGGTCTCGTGGCTGGACATGGCGGCATCGACGTCCGCTCCGACGTGGTGTCCGTTCCTCCTCATCCACTCTCTGTTCCCGATCAGGACGCAGTAACACACAGGCTCGCCTGACGGCAACCACAGACTGTTAACAACTAAAACCACCAGGGAAAATATTTCATTTAACCTTTATTTAACCCGATAAAAATCCACTGAGATATAAAATCTCTTTTACAATGGAGACCTGGCCGAGAAGAATGACAAAACCACAAACAAACAAAACAGTACAGATAACAGAAGTAGAGAATTGTAAATGACTAAAAGCCTGCTAGCACAGATTGAAGAAAAAAACGTTAAATAGTAGTAAACAAGTTAATATATTCAAACGTTAGAATATTAAAACTTTAAGACATTCTGACAATATAGTTAGAATATGAAAATATTGAGATGTTAAAACCATAATAAAGAAATAATAAATAATAAAAAATAATAATAATAAATAATAAATAGAAGTGAAAGAGAACATGGGGATGGAGGACAGTGCTTTTATGTGTTTGATATAAAATAGTAAATTTAGCAGAATTTAATTAGGTCCTTTAAAGTTTATCAAGTTAAATTTAACATCTTGTGATATTGGTGATATAATTAAGGTATTATAATGTAACTTTAAGGGGATAATTAATGGATAAAGTAATGGATTGTAATATTTTGATGGATTATCAGGAGGGCTTTTAAAGAGGAAACATTTTCAATGAAGGTGTAATTTTAGACTATTTGGTGAATCTAAGGAATTTTAAACCATTAAGTTCAGAGACCATTAAGAGAAAAGTCCCTCAAAGTTTGTTGATTTGTGGTGAAATATATTCCTCACTTAGAAACAAACATAATCTTTTATATCTGCCTGCTACACACTGTGATACAGGCTGATAAAGATGGTGATTTTGATGAGAATAACTTTAACTGACTAGTTAAGAGGCCTTAAATGTTATTTATGTATTAAAGGCAGCTGATTGGCTAAAGGCAGATGTTGAGATGAAATCGATTAAAATAACGACACAAGTTTGAGCCAAGCACAAAAAACACAGCTGTCCTTCAAACATCAACAGGTAAATGTATAAATGTATAAATGTATAAGTGTGTAGTTGTGAGAGAAAGGCGTCAGACCTGCAGACGTGTGGTCGGCAGCAGCGAGCAGGCTGCTCTCGTCGGTGGTGGCGCCCGGCAGCAGGAAGCGCTCCTCGTTGTGCTGCTGCAGCAGATGTTCCACGTTGGAAACCCGGCAGCTGATCCCACAGCCGGGCACCGCCTGGAAGTCCTGGCAGTATCCCAGCAAGTCACAGCCCAGCTCCTGGTACGTGCACACACAACACTTATTACAGCTTTACAGATTATACTAATAATAATAATAATAATAATAATAATAATAATAATAATACAGATTTGTAGGTGTTAAGTAGACGTTGAAATAGGAACAAGACACCCAAACCCAAACGTTTAGTCATTTTGCATCGCTTTGTTAATGTTTTGCATCTATTTTTGGTCATTTTGCATCTCTGTGTGGTCATTTTGTGGTTGTTTTGTCTCTGTAGTCATTTTGCAGCTTTGTGCTAGTTTTGCATCTATTTTTATTCATTTTGCATCTCTTTTTTATTGTTTTGTATCTTTTCCTGGTGGTTTTGGATCTATTTTTGATAATTTTGCATCTCTTTGTGGTGATTATGTCATTATATTACATCTCTTTGTAGTCGTTTTGCATCTCTGTGATTGTTTTGCATCTATTTGTGGTGGTTTTTCATCTATTTTTTGTCATTGTACATTTCTATGTGGTTGTTTTGTGTTTCTTTGTGGTCGTTTTCCACCTCCCTGTGGTCATTTTGTGATTGTTGTGTATCTATTTTTAGTCGTTTTAAAGTATTACTTATCTAATCTTGTGATTGTTTTGCATCTATTTTTAGTCATTTTGTGTCTCTTTGTAGTAAGTTTGGGTCTCACTCATTTTGCTTCAACTTGTAGTTGATTTGCATCTATTTTTTGTCGTTTTAAGTCTCTTTGTGGTGGTTTTGGCTCCTTTGTAGTCGTTATATGTATGGTTTAGGTCGTGTATCTATTTTCAGTCATTTTGGGTCATTTGAAGTTATTTTGTGTATGTTTGTGGTCATTTAGTGTCTCTTTGTGATCGTTTTGTAATTTTCAGCAACATTTTATGAGTCAGGGCCCCCTGACACTTTGTGGACTCCAGGAAGAATAGTGGCTACCTTGGATCCAGTTTTACAAATAAACAAATATAAATAAACACTTTGGGCCCCTGGGCCTGAGCCCGGTAGATCCGTTCACTAATCCATCCATGCTCTCACCTCTTTGCAGTGTTTGGCGACGGCCATGCCCAGCGGGTGCTCGCTGCTGGCCTCCGCTGTGCCGACCACGGCCAGGATCTTCCTCAGCGGCATGCGGGCCATTTCCCACAGCACCAACACACGAGTCACCCGCGGGACGCCGTTTGTAATCGTACCGGTCTTATCAAACATCACCACGCCGATCTGAACGAGCAGAAAAACAAAAACACAGTCATTCTTTTTGATCGTCTTTGTGTGATGAGTGGATTTTGGCTGCTGTGTCGGGAGCAAAACTGCATTACTCCATGTTTCAGTCATATAGCATTCCCAGCACAAACTCTACTTATTTAGCCGTTATCCATCAGCAGCTTGCATCTTCGCAGGTATTTGTGTGATCTCACAGATGCCCAGAATGATAAGAGGTTTGTGTGGGTTTAAATGTTGGTTTTGCCCCGAGGCAAACTAATTCTGGGAATACCGTGCACATCTGTGAGATCAACAAAATACCTTTGAAGACCAGTAACCTGCTGCTGGGAGAAAATAACTGTCAGATTTTACCCCTAAAGGAAGTCATTTAGTTGTGTTGAGGTTAAAATGGGGCTAAAATTCATGAAAACAAATAGAAGTTCTCCTGTTTGGAGGGTAAATGTGCACACAACATTACATGCAAATACAGTCAGAACATTTGGAGGTGTAATACTGTCAGAAAAAAGACATGGATAGAAGCAATCATTCAACATTTCTACAGCAGTTGCATGTAATTTGCAACAGATTGGATATTAAAATGAAAATGTCATTTAAGTCACATAATATTTACACTTTGGTTTATAGTTTCAATATTAATCTCACACGACTGAGTATTCAGGCAAATCAAAGGTTACAGATATATTAAAAAAAGTGGAGGCATGTTTTGAAAAGAGCAGGATGCTAAAGTTAGCACGCCGTGTGTGAAGTGCATATAACATGAGCAGCAACACGTGCAGTGTTTGGAATCTAATATCTAATATTCTAGTCAAAATGCAAATAACAGAAAGAATGGAGAGACACTCTTTCCCGAGACTGAGACAATAACTATTTAAAATAGATCAATAAATACAAATATGTGTTCTTTTTAATGATAGTGATGTGATGGAGCCTGACAGTGTTGTGCTCTCTGTTGTAAGAAAGTAAGAAATAGGACGCCTAAGTTTGTAGTTTCATGTCCGCTCGTCTGGAAGTCAGTGTGTTTTCTGAGTGTGTTTTTGTTTAGGCGTCTGAAATAAGGTCTGTGGTTAACACAAGCTTCAGAGATTTTAACATTTTGTTCTACGACATAAAACACGGCTGTTTTATGGCGACGCTAACTTCCGGATTGGCCAAAAAAAAAACCACGTCATCCCTTCGGCTCGCTGTAAATCTAAAATCTATTCAAATGTAAGGAGCATTGCCTTGTGGGCCATCTCCAGCGGCTCGCCTCCTTTAATGAGGATCCCGTTCTGAGCTCCGACCCCCGTGCCCACCATCACAGCTGTCGGGGTCGCCAGCCCCAGAGAGCAGGGGCAGGCGATGGACAGAACGGTGATGGAGGCCTGGAAGGCAAAGCGGACGATAACTTCGGCTTTGGAGATGTTCTGGTTGTAACCCTGCGAGGAAGAGAACGTGTTACTACAGTGACGTCAAACTTTTCCTTCTTTTATCTTTACGAAAGCTGCTTTTGTTTGCATATGAAAACATGTGTGAGTGCACCTACCGGGAAGTTCTCCCTCACAACGTCAAAGTCCACAAAGCCGACCGCCAGCCAGGCGACCAGCGTCAGCACAGAGACGACGATGATGAAAGGCACGAAGTATCCACTGAGCCGGTCTGCAAACTGCTGGATGGGCGCCTGACAAAACACGTCGGGAGATAATTTCACCCTGTACCACAGCAAAGCCACTTTTTCTTATTATAGACACTGATTTCTAGAAAATCTGAAACTGCATCGTGTAGTTTAAAAAGCTTAAAATAAAGTCAAAATGCAAAGCCACTTTTTTAAGTAAATCATTTTCTTATTACAGGTGTTTCATGACACTGATTTCTGAAAAAAAAAAAAAAAATAGAGGAGGAAGATTTTTTAAAAATTTGCATTTTGAAAATAAAGTCAAACTTTCAGTATTAGTGCCTGACATGAGAAGAGGAGGACGTTTTGGGGTTATTTCTGCATTAAGGAAATAAAGTCAAAATGTTGAGAATGAAGTTGAAAATTCTCAATATTTTGACTTTATTTTCAAAATGCTAAATAAATAAAAAGATCTCCCTCCTCATTTATCTCATGCCTGGCTCAAATACTCTTCCATAGAATTGACTGAATTATTTCTTGTTTTAATCTAAAAAGAAAACGCTGAATTTATTAGATATTAAAGGGCAAATGTGAATGTTTTTTTTGTTTTTGCAAACCAAGCAGCAAGTACTGTGAAAATCCTGCACACTGTCCTCACTTTTATAAAATCGAGTTTTTTTTATTTTTTATCCTACGCACTTGTTAGTTCGACTTTATGGTGTTTTTTTAAACTACCCTTGTACCTTGGATGTTTGTGCCTCTTCCACCAGTTTAACGATCTGAGACAGAGTTGTGTCGGCGCCGACGTGAGTGGCCTCCACCAGCAGAGCTCCGTGAGCGTTAATGGAGCCGGCGATCACCAAACTGCCCACCTTCTTACTCACAGGCATCGGCTCACCTGACAGAGAACACAAAGTCCTTCCTCAAACAGCATGAACAAAGGTCTTACATTATTTTCTTTGCTTGTTTTATCATCAGAGATTAACCGAAAAAATGATTGTGTGTGCTGTCAATTATAGTTCTGAGAAAGAAAGAATATCGGCAGGTCAGACTGTTAACAAATCTGCAATCGGAATCAGCCAAGAAAATTGAAATCGGTGCATCTCTAATTATCATAACATCATTTTTAAGGCTGTAAAATCTGATTTGTATGTCGTTAATGGTTTGGAGGTAAATGCAGCTAATGCATCCACTGAAATACTATCTAATGGAGAGTTTATTTATTTTAGTATTTTGAATGCACTTAACTAGAAAGCAGACGTTTGTATATTTGTTGCTTGTGTTTGATCACCAGGAAGCTGATGTTGACGCTTTTTCAAGAAACTCAGTCAAAGGCTAATAGTTTGCAGAGATGCATTTGCTTTTACGATAATAAACGTGTCAACTGCTCTCCAAGAGACTCCTGAATCCATAAAAACTAAATCAAACAGGCAGCAATCTGTAAATGTAGGTCCTCCATCACCGGCTGGTATAAATTCACCGCAGTTAGGAGTCACATCCTCGTACCTGTGATCAAGGACTCGTCCGCCATGGAGCTTCCCTCCATCACTTTCCCATCAACGGGGAACTTTCCTCCCGGAGCGACTTTCACGATGTCTCCGCGCTGGACCAGTTCCACCAACACCTGCTCCTCACTGAAGCACACACACACACACACACACACACACACACACACAAACACACACACATATACACGCACACACACACACACATGCACACGCACACACGCACACACACACACATGCACTTACCGTTACAAATCAATAACATGCAAACAAAGTCATACACTGAAAATGCTTCTGGCTCACCTGATGATGGAGTGGTCACGTCCCAAAGTCACCACGGTGGCATCCGTGGCTTGAAGTGACATTAATTTGGCTAATGCCTCTGAGGTTTTACTCTGAAAATGCAGGAACAACAAACACATTTAAAACATGGTCTGGGATTATGGTTATGGATTATTTTAAATGTGCAAATGTGCAAATGTGCAGTATAGATTATGAACATTTTATATTTGTGTAATTATTGGAAACAAAGGAGATCAAAATTTACGAGCTGAGCTTCTGACAAAAAAACATGAAGAAGGAGTCATTCTTCTCAAGCAAATGTCAGGCGGCAGAGCAAGGGCTTATGGGAAATGTGGTCTTAGAACTCCAATAATAGCACTGGTAAGATATTAACAGTCAACAACCATCTCGTCCATGATCTCATTTGTTTCTGGTGTTTATTCCAATGTTTCATAATAATATTGAAGTTTCAAAATAAAAGACAGTGTACCTTTAAATTAATGACATATGGAGGACACAAAATGACTTAAGTATCAATAAATACAGAGTTAACACCTCCTACTCCATTAACATACAGACACATAAATACCAAAATAAATAAATGTAGGTGTACAAAAACGTAGCAATAAATGTATATAAATGTATTTATTTGCCGTGTTATTTTTTTATTCATGCATTTATTTCTATATTTATTCCCACATATATTTATTATTTTATTTATTTATTTCTGTATTTCTTTCTTTCTTTATTTATTGATACTTAAGTCATTTTTCATGGCCCCATTTGTTGTTTCATCAATAACAAATTATGAATGTCAAGAATCATTTTTTGGTTAATATTCTTGATATAATATTGAC